>OOFC01051095.1:32092-48610 GCA_900323345.1 Pseudochromis fuscus
CAGTAAGATAATAAATATACATTCAGACATAGCAAGAATCCCATATGTCTTCTTCTTCCAAGCATTAACTTACATTTGTGATCGTGCCCATGTATTTCCTGTATTTGTTTTATATAATTAATGAATATAATTTTGCGTATGTAATTCCAGTGTGTGCTGTGATAAACATACACTTTATATTGGATCTTTTCAATCTTCCTCTATCATTTTGTTATTTTGCTTCATATTACATTTGGGTTACATGAAAAGATAATGCCATTTTCAGAAAATAGAGGAAGACAATAACAAGATTTACTCAAATCTTCTGAGTAAAAAAAAATATTATACCTGACTATTATTCAGCTTGTCTCATATTTTTGACTGATTGAAAAAAGATCAGAACAAGCAAGCTTACAAAAAGACATAAAAGAAAAAAACTCAGCCAAAAGAGTTTATAATCTATTTCTTTGGAGTCGCTGTTGTTTCAAAGAATTGTGCTTTCACAAGCCGTGACGTAAGCAGCGAGTGCTTCAGAGTGCAAAATGTCCAAACGTGTGTTGGGCATTCAGAAATAATAACAGTAATAAGCTTCAAGCATTCACGAACTGCATACATGCTCAAGGCTGCACAATCATGAACAAAAATGTAATTTAATAAGAGAAAATGTACAAAATGTCACAGATATCCTTTCAAAAACAAACAGACAAAGAAATGTGGCTGAAAACATTTCGTCCTTGGTGGAGGTAATGGAAATAAAATAAGGAAAGAATACAGGCAGGATGCAGTGTCTCTGCAGACGCACAAACTGACACACTGTGCCAGGGGGGAAGGAGTGATGATTGAGTAGTATAATTTAGGCTAATGCTATTTCAACAGGGGGATTCCTGCAGTCCTGTGAGGATCTTTGAGTTTTGTGGTTTACACTGACCTGCTTTCTGATTACCCTTTGATTTTTAGTGTTTTTATAGCACATTTTTCCACGAAAGATTTAATCAAACAGTCTAAAACACAGCATCCACTAGCACCCATTACTGGCTGTGCATACCAATGAGAATGATGTAATGGTTCTTTTCAGCCACGGAGCTCCTGCTACCAACCAACGAAGAGATGCTCACAGCTGTACTTTGAATTCAAACATGAAAAAAGTGTCCAAGCTGATATTAAGAGAAAGAATTTCAAAATAAGAGCATAATCGCAATGAGGTATATCTATATGTTCACAATCTGCTATAACACAATACCACAGAAAATCTTCAAACAATATTTCATCTGGTTTAGATATTTACATGAGATGCGCGTACCCCTTTAATATGTTCGGAAATTGGTTTCCCACTTTTCCCACAGTTGGGATCAGCTCAAGTAATTTGTCCCTGTAATTACCACCTTAATTCTGCAGCAGCAGTCTGAATAAACCTCTTTGGCCTCCTGTACAGTGGTACCATTATAAGATCTGATTTCACTGGTCTTAACACACAATAAGTGGTAAATGATGCAGAGTTAGTCTCCCTACAGAGAGAAATGCCTTACTGCAATGAATTTGCAAAAGCCCTCGTGAGCTAATTATGTTATAATTCAGGGTAGAATTTATCTAAATCAATCAGCACTAAACAATAGCATCTAATTTCTGCCCATGTCCTGTTTTATCCCTGGGTGGAAAAAGTAAAATACCTGCCATTCTTAAGTGTTATCACAAATTTTGCATAAATTTAACAAAGTCCAGAGTAATCCTCTTTTGTCCTCTGTCTACTAAATGTTAAACATCTAAAGTGAGAATCTTTATTTTCTGGAAACGTGTGACTTAATTAACTGCGCCTTAGGAAATGTAATCTTCTCATTTGTTATAGATTTCCCACGTCAGGTAAGCAACAATATTCTTTTCATAATAGCTCTCCCAGCTGTCATTGCATGAGACAACAGCAACATATTCACATTTTAGTCGGAGAGCATAATTTTTTCCAACACCTTAATCAGTGCCGTTCGATGACAGTTTGACACCAAACGATGCTTTTGTTTTTTTCCTATCAAAAAGTTCCTTTTTTTATAATCAGCCTCTTGTTTGTGTTTCCAATACCAGAATGGCTTTGATGATAATCTTGCTCAACTAAATTTAGGCATCAAAATGCTTTGCAGCTCCTTTCAATAAACCACATATACCCATTAGCTGCAATCAGCAGTGGAGGTGTATTATATCTCTGAGGGTGGCCAGTCACTTCATTTCAAGTCTAATCCATCCTAAGCACTGTGACTTTCTACTGACCCTCGTCAACTCCTCCTCAGAACTGTACTTTCAACATAATCTTTACTCTGAGAAATAAAAGGTCATAATCCTCCATTGCAGAATAAAAATTAATCCAGGGATCAAATGTAGAACTCTACTGATTTGTTAATTAGCTTCTTCTGGCTGATTTGTTGTCTTTTGAATGTTATGAGGATAATGTTTGGTGTGGGAACAGAAGCGAGACATTTCCGATAATCCTTAAATGGAAAATGCTTTAACACCACTGCTCCTCTGGCTGTGTGCTGGGGGTGGTTTGTTATATCATTGTTGCCATGATATTAGTCATATTCAAAGAGCATTTAAATATTTTGTATGCACATTATACATATACTCTTCATCTGTCTATTTTATCATTTTGATGTGTCCTCTTTATTCCCAGAGACTTCAGACTTGACTTGGACTTGTGTTTTGAGACTCGTGAACAACCTTCATGTTTTCTCTCTTTTTTTGGTGTATTAACACTGAGGAAACTTAATGATACTCCCTCCTTTTGTCATGGTAACCATGGCAAACATTTTATGCCTCGGGTGCAGGCCTCATGCAACAGTACCTCAGATGACGGTAACGCTATGGAGACCTGAAGCTGCTGCTGTGCCCATTGTAATTAAGTTTGCTTCAAACAGGATGGAAGCAGCAAAAGGAGCTGACTGCAAAGTCTGCAGTATCAAAATCAAAGATGCTGGACAGGGGTGTTACTAAGGGGGGGCAGTCCCCACCCTGAGAAAAGCTCTGCCCACCCAATGAAAGCTCAAGATAAAAAAGTGATTTCCTACTATTTGACAATAAACACGTGATAGGTGAAACTAACCAATGGGCACTCTCGAATTACCAGGACCCTCCCATTCTGTCACTTAGACCAAAGATCGTCTTTGTCTCCATCTTCACTCTGTCTGAGTTCAAGTCTACGCTGCTCATAGGACCTGTGCTTCTCTCTGGGAATTAAACCGTCGCCCATATCATACATCATTTTTGTTGCTACTTCTTCCACCACTTATTTTAGTCTTGTTGTGACATTGAGGTAATTTGTGTACTAGTTTGTTATCTGTGTGTCGACTTATGTGATCATAACCTGAGCTGGCTACCGAGCAGTGTTGGGCGAGCTACATCCAAAATGTAATACATTATATATTATTAGTTACTGTCATTTGAAAGTAATTAGTTACATTACAATATCCTGTCAGTATTACTGTCTCTGAATTGTAATGTGTTACACTACTTTTTCATTACTTTGACCAAGAAAAATGAACAAGACAGTACAGGTAGCCTGTGCTCAAATGAAAAGTATTAACTCCACCTGTCTTATTGCTTGAGTCTATGAGGTTTCCATGGCAACAAAAATGTTAAACTGGAGTGACATACCCCTAGCTGAAATGAAACATCTGCTGGTGAGTTTATTAAAAGGCAGATTTTGCTGACACTGGGAAGCCGTTGTCTGTATTTAAATAAAACTGTTAATATAAGTTTGTTGCAGGTCGTTAGCTTACAACTGACGGGGATGTCAGCAGAAGTATGACCATTAGTGCATAACAAAATATTTTCTTCAGCAGATATTCTAGTTACAACATGACTGAGCTAGCAAAGCAGTTTTGTGTTGCTATGTGTGGTATTCACTCACTTCTGTGATCACTCCCTTGCTGTAATAATGCTTAAAAAAGTAATACCTAATTAAAATGTTTTGAAAAGCATGTCACTTAGATTGTAACTGGGAAAATATTACATACATTTTATTAGTACTGCGTTATATTATAGCTTATTTTTTTTCCACATATATACACCTCATCTTCTTTTACACTTGCAATTCATTATAAAGTAACTTCTTAAAGTTAAAGTGAAATTAGATATATAAGTGTAAAGATATAAATAACACATTCATCTGTATCATAAAACAGGATCAAACATAAAAGGAGAGGACAAGAAAAAAGCTGTGAAATTAAATTACATTAGAAAAAAGTTGAGGAACTGAAGACATAATAATAGCAAAAGGTGAAAACCAACAACTTATAATAAATCTTACATTGTACAAATTGACCTTGGTTGTCTCTTTCTTTGAGTAGAACATAAAACACACAAATACTTTACATTACATACAGATCCATTTTGAAATTAAAGTAAATATACACTACTAGATATATTCCTGGTGTAATTCAGCTTATTCAAATCAACCAAACAGGTACATTGTAATAATTATTAAATCATATTTTGCATTAGATGTGTAAATTACTAGTCTGATTTTGTAACTGTTAATATTTTTGTGTAGTTTTCAAAAAGTAAGTCCATGAACTTACAATACAGTGTAAGAAAGTGAGCGATTAACCACTGCCTGAGCAACAAGGTGACTATTGAGAAATAATGGTACATAACTGTCGTGAGAGACAGTCATGACAGCACAACACAGCAGCACAGAGACATGAAATAAAACTATACTCACCATTGTGAAAGTCTTACTTCCTTATTTACCCTCCTAACTTCACCTTCTGAGACATGCAGTGAGAGTTTGAGCTTTTATTTTGGTGAACATTACAGTGAAGGCTGCTTCTATTGATGGGAAATATATTCAACCTTTGCCACTGGTGTGTCTATTTTTAACACTGTGCAGAAATTAGCCCATTTTATCTTTTACGTATTAACTGTTACTGCACACTTGATTTGGTGGTTTGCTGATGCCAAAAAAACAGCCAGACACCAGGCAGTGCCAGGCAGCTGTCCTGGCACATCAGCCAAAGGGGCCAGCGGGGGTGGAGGAGGAGGAGGAGGAGGAGGAGAGAGCGAGCTGCACCTGACCAGCCAGCCGGGAAAACACATACATAGCTCCGAGCACAGCTGTCCATCTCCAACTTGTCTGAATTTTCTCACTTGTTGCACTCGGTTTGGCCACAACTTCTTTCTCAGCTGCTGCAGGAGGCCAGTCCGTGTCTTTGAAACTGGCCAAGACAAAATGTACAAGATTTGCATCATTTTTGGGTCTGCTTTGGCTGTTTAAAGCACCATCAGCTGGAGTAGGAAGATGTACCAACAACAAAGGATGTTTGTAAGGTTTAAATGAGCTGTTTTCAGTGTCTTTGAATTAAAAAGAACTCAACACGACTCCACACTGGCTATTTTATCTGTTCTACTTTACAGAGCTGGTTGCCTACATTGGGGTAAATTTGTCATGATTCCTTCTAGTTTTGGTTTTTTATGAGGGCAGCTGTGCCTCAGGTGGTAGAGCGGGTCACCTGTGAATTGTAAGGTTATGGGTTTGATCCCCGGCTCCTCCGGTCCACATGTCAAGGTGTCTTTGGGCAAGACACTAAGTTGCTCCCAATGGTGGCTATAGCACCTTGCGTGGTAGCTTGGTAGCTATTGATGTATGAGTGTGTGAATGGGTGGATTAGTTGCCTTGTAAAGCACTTTGGGACCTAGCTAAGGTCATGAAAGTTTGGTTTTAGTCTTAGTTTTTATGTTTCCTGTGTTTGGATTTTTCCTTTGGTTCACTGTCTCCCCTGTCCTGGTTGTTTTTCTGCCACTTTGTCGGTTCCTGTTTTATTTTGGTAAGTGCTCGTTTTGGTTATGTTCAGTTCACTTCCTGTCTTTGTTCTCATCCTCCTGTGTGATTTCTGGCCCTGCCATAATGTGGTCCACCTGTCTCCCTCCTGTGCTCACCTGTGTCTTGTCAGGTAATCACTGCTCCACTACTTACTTATACTCCTCTCCTCTGTCTTGTTTTTGTTGGATCGTGTGTTTTGTTTCCACGTGTTTGCTCCCACTTTCCCACCTGTGACTCTCCTTGTCCTGCTTCCTGTTATCTTCCTGTTTCCCCGTGTGGATACCTTTTGGTTTCTCATTGTCGTTTATGTTTCACCGTGTTTATTTTGAACTTAGAATTCATCCCTGCCTGTTTTTGCAGCGCCCTTTGTTTTTTGTCATTTTATAAATTAAACTTACCGTATTTTCCGGACTATAAGCTGCTACTTTTTTCCAACGCTTTGAACTTAAACACCAGTGTTTCTCATGTATCACCGGCACGAAGCTTGTTGGCTTTTTACAAGCTAGCAAGCTCCGTGCCGCCGATACATTTAGCGTCGTCACATCAGACCCGGTCAGAGTGGACCACATGAAACTGTTCAGATAAATTCAATAGCGGCTTATAGACAGGTGTGCTCAATAGTCTGGAAAATATGGTAGTTTTTTCACATTAGTCTGTATTTGGGTCCTATTTTTCATTAACAAAATTGTCTGATTTTGAGCACTGCTAATCAGGATTGAGTAATCTTGAATCTTATTTCTGGATCTGGGGGATACAACCCAATAATTCAAAACAGCACAAAAGTGAAATCGCTGGTATTACACAGCAAAACATATTCTAAATCAGCATCACTGTGATCCAGATTAAACTTTTTGAGCTACTGGGCCCTGACCTACTTTAATAGTCTGTCACTGACATCGTTACGTTGTCAAAAACACTGCTAACACCTAGAGAAATGACTATTGACTGTGCAAGGACAATCTTCACATTGACTGTCTTCACTGTGAAAGAGTTGCACAAGAGTAAACAGGTTACACATGTTCCCTGCAGACATTATAATATAATCTGCACCAGGAAAATCACTGTGTGCCAGTCTGTCCTCAACTGGAAACTGGAGTCAGTGACTCAGTAAGTTTAACAAAAGAAAGCCTGTGAGGAAAGATAATCTGCACCATGAAACTAACCATCACTGATGTGGTGAGGCAGCACAACCACACATTATGATATATGTTACCCATTAGCTATAAATCCACATGTTTACTCAGGGAATGACATTGTTATAATCGCCCCCACTCTACTTTATTAAAACACTGAAGGCTATTACCAACAGAGCAAAAATAAATATGTAAAAAAAAAAGAAAAGTGAGCTGTTGTTTGGGTCTGTTTCATGTAGCAGGTGAACACACGTCTGCAGTGCTGCTGTCAGTTTGACATTTTGTTAATGCTGAGGTTAATGAGTGTTTAAATCCTGTCCAGACCTTCCTGCTTGAAAAGATTCACAGTACAGACATCCTCCCTTCTTGGCAAAGAGCTAAAGGAAACAAAACTGTAATATAAAACACGGTCAACCAGCCATTAGTGAAAGTGATATGACATTTGCTCAGTGTGGAAATGGCAAAGTCTTTCTAACATAGAGGCATCAAGACTCATGAATAATAATAATGATGATTGTTTGCATGTTACTAATCGAATTGTCTTCTATGGGTCAGATAAAATGAGACGTATGAATCTGGTGTGCATGTAAAGACAGAGAATAAAAAGAATAAATCTTACAAATAAGGCATTACAAAGTCATTATAGTTATCATCAAATATTACATTGAAAAATCAGACTCCTCTGGGATGCTAGCAGACATTTAGTCTGGATACCACACTGGTCAGAGACAGGCCTGTTGGCCAGAATTAATCTATCAATTTAACACTTGCCACTGAACAATTTCAAACTAAGCCAGAATGACTTTTTACTTCATCATTAGATATCAATTTTTGGCTTTATTCTTTGGTGGGGGGAGGCAGTTCATTTTGGAAAGAAGCAGGCCTGCCAGCGCCACGCACGCCTCCGACTTCTTAGAAATAATCTTCTGTCCAAATGAAACGTAACTTTTTCATTATTTTTCAAAAGAAAATCACTTATTACAACACTAATAGACAAAGAAGACTCCCTTCGCTTGTGAAGAATGTGCTCCACTCCTGTACCGACTGCCTATTCATCTTGTTTACACTCATTACACTGAGCTAAAACACATGTGACTGTTAGCAGGGGTTGTGTTAGGTCAGGGAGGATATGTCACTGCCAGTCCAAGGCTTTTTAAGCAAAGACTCTCAGCTCAGGGCCTTTAGAGATATCTATGAGTGAAACCAAAGCATTGGCAGCACTACAGGCCTGAAGACTTGAGCAGAAACTCGGGGCTGATTAAGTGTTGAATGTGCTTGATGGCATATTTATTCAGCCTATCTCTGACTCCTGCAGGCATGTTTGCTTTATTACATGTATCCAAAAACTCCAGGAAGGGTCGACAACGTGAGAGTCATATCAACTGCTGACATGAGAATAGTAAATATATGCTAGAGAGTAGTGTTGTAGTCAAGACCGCACCATTACCGAGACCAGGGAGTATTGAGACCGAGACAAGACCAAGACATTGGGAGGTCAAGACCAAGACAAGACCAAGACTGTTTATATTCAAGAAAAATCACAATAATACTTTACATCAAACAAATCTGATGAATCACACTGATTCAGTGTTATTGAGTTTGAACTAGCTAGCACAGCATTAGCCTTCTGGCACATTGCTGAGGCAAATGATTGACTTTCTGAGCCGAAGCACCAACATGGAGGACGCTGTAGACTAGAAATACATCCCGTTGGTCGCATCTAAAGTTCAACCCATTTACTGGTGTAGTGAACAATGTTTTCATTGCATAAGAACCTCCCAAGTAACGCCTGGGGGCTCGACTAATACCTGGCGTGTTCATTGGTATTCCATTATCTTGCTTTTGACAATGCTACGCAAGCTAACTTGGCTGTAATATAAAGTCGGTGCTATGAACGTTAACCAAAAAACGATCGTGGGAAGAAAAGAGCTTATTTTCGCACGTCTTAGGATGGTGTGTTGAAATGTTCGGATTTTAATTTTCCCAGTGTAGCTAATTTAACGGTTAATTTACCTGTCCTTATGCTTCCTCTCAATGTGCCGATAGAAGTTTGATGTTGTCCCAGTGGTTTCTGTGAGTTGTGCACCGCAGAATTTGCAGACTGCAGAGTGTCGTCGCTCGCATGTTGTTTTGCAGATGAACTCTTTGTCATTTTGGAAACCAAACTTGATAATTGCTGAACCTGCCGACATTTTTAATTCCTTCCCGGGGACGCAGCGTCTCCAGTTGCCTTCATCCAGGCTGTGTACAGGGGGCGTGTCACTCTGGGTGTCATAACTGCATGACACCGGGAAGGCAGCTGCTGCCTTCTACTTTTCTCACTTGTCACAGTAGAGCTGGCCTGGTCTCGACCAGTCTTGATCAAAAATCCGGAGTCCGACTCATCCGAGACCGAGACAAGACCGAGTAAAAATGCCTTCGATTCCGAGACGAGACCGAGACCCTTAAAAACCAAGACTGATCTCTTGTACTACAACACTAGTATGAACATAGAGGCTATTTTTGGATTCTACTAAACCTGAAATGTCTCATCAAAGTTTTTTGTGTGTTCACATTGTGGCATCAAGAATTAGTGTTGTAGTCAAGACCATACCAACAACAATTCAACAATTAAAAATGCATTTTAATTTACCAGACAAAACATTCTATTTCTATTTACAACTACGAGCAGCCATGCGTTCCCAAGGTGTTCCATGGGACCGCAATCTGGAAAATCATCCACTCCACGCCATATTGTGCAAAGGAAAAAGCAATGGTATTGTTTCTAATATTTACAATCTTATAGCAGAATCATCACTCAAACATCTGCCCATTGAGCAGCTCTGGAAAACAGATTTGAAAGAAAATGATGATTGGAACTGGAAAAAAATCTGGACAAATGTACTTCTATCATCCAGGAATCCAAACCATCAGATGATTCATTATAAATTCATCCACAGAGTCTATCTACAGCCTAGAAAATTATACAAAATGAAACTAAAAGATAATCCTTATTGTGATCACTGCTCCAATAATACCATTGGGACTTTTTTGCACATGGTTTGGCAGTGCCCTGAGGTCGAACGCCTCTGGGAAAATGTTGTAAATATCTTGTCAAATATTATGGGAAAGGCTATACCCCACACTCCGAGGTTCCTTCTGTTAAATGACACTTATAACATGAAATTAACTATTAATGAGCATCGATTATTATTAGCTGGTCTTACAGCTGCTAAAAAAATGATAGCATGTCGCTGGAAAACGACGCAACCTCTGAGTGTGGGTGAGTGGCTCACTTCATATAAAGAAATTGTTCAGTTAGAACTTTCTGCTGCTCGTATTCACAGAGCACAATCAGAAAACCTCTCCTGTTGGAAACAATTGCTAGAAAAACTTCACAACATTGTGTAAAAGGACATATTTCTATGGCTAATTTTATTTACTCATTTATCTATTTTATTTATTTATTATTATTATTTTTTTTTCCTCCACTCTATACGATACATAATTATATGTACTTCTTTCAACCAATGTCTGTTACATAAGTTTATGTATAAGCTATTTCTGTGGATGTCTTTGACGGAGGAAATTAGCGATACTGTAAAACATTAGTTTATCATGAAGTGTACATTATTTTAATACCTGGACAGCGGGGTAGGGAGGGGTGGGTGGGGGGTAGTATTGATTCCCTTTTAGTTTTATGATCCTATGTTACTTTGTTACTTTAGTGTTTTGTGTTTAGGACCCACATGGGAAGAAAAAATTTTGAAAAAATAAATAAATAAATGTGCATCTGTAACATATCAATTGTTGTATGGCACATGTTCAATAAATAATTGATCACAAAAAAAAAAGAACATCTGATTAGAGTAAAGTCCTGTTTGAAGTGAAGACAGAGGAATGTACCTGTGTCTTCAGTGAATACACTGACTCTCCTCCACCTCCACACTGAGTGTCTGTGTGTCAGCTGCTTTACAGGCTCCTGGTAAAGTGGAGGCTTTGACTTGAACCCAGAGGCTGATTCAACAACATCAGGTCAAAGGAGTCACCACCGTCAGCGACCGTGTACACACACACCTACCTGCACGTACACCAACACACACATTCCTGCTGCTGACCTGACCACACCATGAAGCACTGACACCTGCACATACATGCATGTCTGTGCTGCACACGTGGAGCTGAGGCAGCAGGCGTGCAGCGTGGAGGGAGGGGTCAGCACCGACCACACATATCTGTCCAATCAGAAAGCAACACACACATTATCTGTACAGGACATTCACACACACTTTTTCATTTTCAATCATTTGCACTGAAAGGCTTTAAAACCAGTTCACTTCTAAAGAACCTGAAAGAAAATGTGTCACCTTCACAGTGTCTCATTCACCTGATGTTGTGTAGATACTTGAGAGATTTTTATCTCATGACATGAGTGTGTTGTGATGTTTCAGGAAGTATCTGTGGAGGACAGTTACTGTCAGTCCAACCCCGAAACCAGCATCTGTCTCCTCTTACTAACAACCCTCTGTCATTATAGGTCTTCATAGTTTACATGTGAAATTAATCCCATCACCTATCAAAACAAAAGGCTTCACACACACACACACACACACACACACACACACACACAGCTCCTCAGGGCCGGTCTGACAGCTCCTCCACAGTGCACCATGGAGCTGTGTTGGCAGGGCCCAGCCTGAGGGCAGGGCTGCAGTCAGGTTTATGACTGTGCTGACGTCAATGACATAATTCAAATAGTTAACCAGACTGCACACTTCCAGCCGCCGGATCCTCTGCTCTGGCTGTGAGCCTGGAAAACCTGGAGTGGATCCCTGATGTGGAGCCGAGTGGCTGCAGAGACTCAGTGGTCAGTGTGTGGTCAGTCTGTCTACATGGACACACACCCATCTGTGTGTTACTCTCAGTTTGAGCCAGTCAGCCTCATGAGGGATCTGCACCGTTAGAAACCATCTGAACACCAACACGTTCTCACTGACCCTGCAGCTCCTCAGGTAACTACACACATCCCTGTACTGCTGTCTTCACATGAAGCTTCATACATCATGGTGCACACACACACACACACACACACACACACTATACAACACTAAGTCCTGTCCTGATTCAAAGGTCATTACTCTCTGCTTGACGTCCCAGTGCAGATGACTGGGAAACATCTTCAATAAGCAGCTGCAGAGTCTTTCATTACTTCTCTTTCATAACATGTTTACAAAAGGAGACACAATATAAATGACTAATGCTCATTGTGTGTGTGTGTGTGTGTGTGTGTGTGTGCCCCACGCCCTGGACAGTTTACGCACTAACTCTGCAGCTTCAACAAGGACATATATGGTCATAAAGTACCAACATATATGGGACAGACAACAACCTGAGGTGGAACCATGAGTCCAACACTGGGACACAAACTGTTTAAAGGAATAGTTCAACATTTTGTTTTGAAGACACATGTACCTGCTGAGAGTGAAATAAGATGCTTGATGCAACTTTCATAAAAGTCAAAGTGAAACTCTGCAGCCATGAGTCTGACACATCAAACACATCAAACACATCAAACACATCAAACACATCAAACACATCCACCTTCTGTGAATATGAAACTGTAACCTCTGGAAATAAATACTGGTTCACTATGTATCATAGTATGAATATATATATGTGTATATATGTGTATAGATGTGTATATATGTGTATATATGTGTATAGATGTGTATATATGTGTATATATGTGTATATATGTGTATAGATGTGTATATATGTGTATATATGTGTATAGATGTGTATAGATGTGTATAGATGTGTATATATGTGTATAGATGTGTATAGATGTGTATATATGTGTATAGATATATAATAATAACAGTACATGAAGAACTGTATGAACTGAAACTATGTAACAATTCATTTACACAAACCCTCATTAGTCTGTTTCATTAACTACTGAACATCTGCTGCTTGGATCAGTTGAAGTTACACAGAAACCAAACCTGTGGACCAGGACCCACACAGGACCCCCACAGGACCCACTGTGGACCAGGACCCACTGTGGACCACAGGACCCGCTGTAGACCACAGGACCCACTGTAGACCAGGACCCACTGTGGACCAGGACCCCCTGTGGACCAGGACCCACTGTGGACCAGGACCCGCTGTGGACCAGGACCCACTGTGGACCAGGACCCGCTGTGGACCAGGACCCGCTGTGGACCAGGACCCACTGTGGACCAGGACCCCCACAGGTCCTACTGTGGACCAGGACCCACTGTGGACCAGGACCCGCTGTGGACCAGGACCCCCACAGGACCTACTGTCACCAGGACCCACTGTGGACCAGGACCCACTGTGGACCAGGACCGGGACAGGACCCGGCATTGCCTTCAACATGAATGAGTGTGTGAACCATGGTTTCCCTGACAACAGCTCCCAGTTTCCCGTCCCCTTCTGGGACAAAGACTAACCCATGTGTCCTAAGGTGTCCTCCATCTGGACCCAGCTGGACCCAAATGGACCCAGCTGGATCCCAGCCCCGGCTGCCAAAGACGTCATGTTTGTACTCAGAGGTTTATCAAGTGTAACATGAAGCAAAGCCTCTAATCTGCATCAGTCCGGGCAGAGTGAGCCCTTTGTTGGCCCGGCCTCTCACGAGACCACGACGGGGTCTGTTTGGTCTGTGGAGCATAAACTACAACCTCCAATCCCTCACGTTCCTGCAGTAAGATGTTTAACAGCGTCAACAGTGACGCATTTGCAGCTGAGCTGATTTTCAGTTTGCTAACATCTCCTGTTTTCTGCTTGTGGTGACCTTTGCCCCACTGACTGAGCAGTGTGATCCACTGGGCTGCTGCTCAGGAAAAGCTTTGAAAAGGGAGACATCTGATTTTGTGTCCTGTCCATCTCGCTCCAAGCAACAGCCTGACACCTCTCCCCCTCTCAGGTCCTCTCAGGTCCTCTCAGGTCCTCTCAGGTCCTTCATGCAGCTCCTCAGTGCTCCTCCACTGATGCTGAGCTCAGGCTCCTGGATCCTGTCCACTGCTGCTGCTCTGAAAACAGGAACAATCTGTTGTCCTGTTCCGGCTCTGAGCAGAACCCGGCAGAGAGCAGCACCGGGAGGATGTGAAGCATCGCTCATTGTGATGTTGTTGATTGTTGCAGACTCCTGAACACACTCAACAATCACCGAGATGTGGTGGCAGGTGGACCATGTGCTGTGTGCTCAGGGTGACAGTCCACAGGGGTCTGGAGTAAGATGCAGGGAAACCCCCACAGTGGACTGAGGATCAGAGCTTTGAAAACACACAGAGAGTTAATGACATTTGTTTTTCTGATTCTGTCTTCCTGGTGCGTCACGGCGGCGGTTTCACTTGTCACTGATGACTTGGAGAAGGTCAGGGTTTGTGAGAAGTGTGGAGGAGGAAGGACAATAAGAGGCTCACAGTTGTCTTGTGTTTTTTCCTGCTGTGGGACACTCCTCAGCCCATGTGTGCTGGTAGGAAGTGGAAAGCACCCATGTGTAGGCCAGGCTGACGTCAATGGGGCTGAAGAACCAGTGGAGCAGGAATCAGGATCCTCCCTCCTTCCTCTTTCTCTCTTCACTCACTTCTCTGCCTGATTTGCATATGAACCATTAATGTTTCTGTGGTTCCCACGTTCTCTTCTGTTCATTTATACCATCACTGTTTGTTTTGTACCTATCAGCCCATGCTTGTATGTATCAGTCAGATGAAGAAGATGACAGTGTCTGCTGGCAGTGTAAACACATGATAAAGTGTTTATACAGGACTTACAGTAACAAAGCATTTGGATGCTGCAGAAAACAATCAGCTGTGAATTAGTGGTGTGTGTGCAAAAGTCTGATCAGTTGTATTCATTGCACAGGGTTGAAATAAATACGTCAGCTCTGGTTCAGACTTTGCAGCTGTGCAAAACCTACCAAGAATTTTCTGTTCTGCTTTATGTGCATGTGCAGTGGATGAATACAGCTGGTGATGACCTGAACTGTTTAATCTTTAGCAGACTGGTTCTCTGCCAGCAGCTGAGCCTGACATTTGACTTCCTCCAACCTGCACAGCTATCACAGTGTAAACATACAGACTGAACTTGCATGCACTGACTGCATGTTGTTCCTCATGAGCTCTGACGAGGCAGCATCTAACTCACCTGACAGACACACCTTGGTGACACTTGGCTGATTTGCAGCAGGAGACCTCCTGTGGAAAGAAAGCAGTCAGTCAGTCAGAGTTACAGTCAGCAGCATGATGTGTAAGAAATGGATGCTGTGTGTTTTCCCCACAGTATGATTTGTTTCAACAAGACGCTGCTGCCACAGCACAAACACAAACCAGATGCTCCCTCCCTTCACTCTCTCAGTGACTCTGAGCTCACATGGACTGCTCACCTCTGGCAGACCTGCTGCAGCTGCTGAGCGGGGTCAGTGATCACAGTCAGTGTTAGTGCACTCAGAAAATGAAGTGACCAAAAACAATCAAACTGTCCCTGTGTCCACTGCTGCTGCTCAACTGCTAAACATTGTAGGTGCAGTGAGTGGAGTTCTTCATGAGAACAAAGCAGAGTACAAATCTTTTTGGAGCAGTGGCGCCCCCCAGTGATGCTTGTTGGCATCATGAATTCTCTATACTGATCTTGCGCACCCACTGATCCAGTTCAGGATGTGGGGTGCAGGAGCCCGTCCAACACAAAGATCTGTGATCATCAGTGGGCCTAGCAGCAGGTATCCAGACTGTAACCCAGAGAACATGCAGAGAACATGAGGTTCCAGCAGGAACCTCCTCACTGTGGTGGTACCACTGCACTGCTGCAGCTGCACAAACACATCCCTGATTTTAGCAGCACAAACCACACAGAAGCAGAACAATCATTTCACAGCTGAAGACACTTTGATATATGGATGAAAAAATGACAAACTTACTTATTAGATACACACTGTACATTTGTTAAGGTGGTGAAGTTGTTTCTCACAGTCCGAAGACTCGCCAAGACCTACAGGAAGCAGGAGAGAGGAAGTGCAGTAAGGTAGGACTGAACTGTGGCAGATACTCACACAAGAAAGACAGACACCTGGAAAAATTAGTATTATGTGTAGTATAATGAGTATTATGTGCAGTATAATGAGTATTATGTGTAGTATAATGAGTATAATGAGTATTATGTGTAGTATAATGAGTAATATGTGTAGTATAATGAGTATTATGTGCAGTATAATGAGTATTATGTGTAGTATAATGAGTATAATGAGTATTATGTGTAGTATAATGAGTAATATGTGTAGTATAATGATTAATATGTGCAGTATAATCAGTATTATGTGTAGTATAATGAGTATTATGTGCAGTATAATGAGTATTATGTGTAGTATAATGAGTACAATGAGTATTATGTGTAGTATAATGAGTAATATGTGTAGTATAATGAGTAATATGTGCAGTATAATGAGTATTATGTGTAGTATAATGAGTATTATGTGTAGTATAATGAGTACAATGAGTATTATGTGTAGTATAATGAGTACTATGTGTAGTATAATGAGTATTATGTGTAGTATAATGAGTAGTATGTGTAGTATGAGTAGTATGTGTAGTATAATGAGTA
>OOFC01051096.1:0-24420 GCA_900323345.1 Pseudochromis fuscus
GATATCCGTCGTGAATCTGGATCTACATCAGGAAGTCTAACTGAATTCCTCCCAAATGTACTCTCACACATGCGCACGACCGTGAACAGTTGACAGGTGAATCCAATGTTGATTGATGCAGGCAAATGATATGTTTGTCCCTGTCGTCTCAGAGGAAAAAATTGCCACAGAATGAACACTGTTCTGCAAAACACAAATTACTTTTGCTGTCATCGACTCCGAGTCAATCAAGCGCTGTTTTGGATAACTTTTATTGGTTTACATAAACATCCCAAGATGTTACTGAATAAAACCTTCAAAAATAAAACCGAGGAATAATTTCAAAATGATTTCAGCATTTCAAAGCCATGTTTTTTTTCAAACGTCCTCATGAACAATGAGCTCTAACCATTCCTGCAGTCACTCTCCGTCGGTGCGTTTGCCTGATGCGCAGCGCCTCCCCAACTGGTTCCTCACTTTGACAAATTCCTGGACGTGAGCGGGTCTCCTGAACGGCGTCTTGCTCGTAAAGATGATCCCTTGAATATTTCAGAAGTTGAGCAGCTCTGCCACACCATATTTTTCCCACCACTTGTAGACTGTCAGATTTGCAAAAACACAATGGGACTGTGGTCGTTTTGGAGTTTTTCTTATTTGGCTTTTGCGTTTCTGTACCCCTTTCACCCCAAGTTTGTGGCTCACGCGGAAATAACTTTTCCAAGAACAATCGACAGATTTTATCGCCTGGAGGTAATGCCACGGGAGGCACGCGCAACCAAAAAATTAACGGACATCAAAGTCTCACTCAAAGTCGACAACAGCACTGAAGTTTTACGCGCTTTTGAAATGGAAACAGCCGGTGCTTTAATCCCGAACAATGGCCAGCAAGTGGAGAATGAGACACAGAGTGGGAATGAGGCACCGATCGGCATCAAAGCAAACAATCTCAGCGGTCTCAAAACACCTGATAAAAAGTGTGGTAACATTTACGGGGACAACCAAGAGCGACCTACAGTGAATATAATGTCAGACAGCACATTTCCCGCGAGGAGAAAGAAGGCAAAAAGGAGTGTGGGTGCAGCATACAGCGAAAATGTGGATAGGAGTATAAGTGGAGAAGCGCAATCAAGAGAGAGATCTGTGGAGACTGTCCAAGGTGTTTCCAACTCCAGAGCCGAGTACCGGCGCGCTGGGGAGGAAGCCAGAGGGTCAAACCCGAGGCAAAGTGAACCGCACCTGGACACTTCTACTTTTGCTTTGTCGGGGGACTCGGCACACAACCAAGCGATGGTGCACTGGTCCGGGCACAACAGCAGTGTGAGTTTCAGTTTTCCACAAACCCACTTCATCATGCCATAAAGATTTCAGAGAACACGAAAACGCCCCCACTACTTATTTTTTTGAGATATTTTTCTGCTATAAATGCAAATTTTGAACATTTTTTACATTTAACTACCATATTTTACGCACAGCTGTTTCGACGCACAGGAAGGACATTCCTTCCTGAAAACAAATCACTCCAGTCAAACATAGTGTTGATTTGAACACTGCATTTGCTTCTTTATAATCCTGATTTTGTTTTGCCAACACAGAGGTTATGAATGTGTGCGCATTGCGCGCCTGTTTGAGTGGATGCGTGATGCATATGACTGTGCACTTGCAGGATTCCCTTCAAGGATTTTTTTTTCTTTTTTTTTCTTAAAGTAGGATCGTTTATTTCAACAAACTGTTTGTCACCTGAACTTTAAATTAACAGTTAACCCCACAGGTAAATTTGATGTGACACTGAGCTGTGGGAAGGTGCAGGCGTTTTGGCAGCAATCACAGCACATTAATTATTTATGAAATAATCAAGTAATGCCTCTCAGGAAGGTGTAGTAGCTACAATTAAAAAGGATTGTGTCCAACCTGGTCCTTAATGTGACGCTGATGAGACGCTGTCTGACCTTTTGGCAAATTAAACATGCTTTTGCCAGTGACATTTAACTCACACTTAGTTGACAGTTGTCCAATTGGCTGAGTGGATATTATATTTCAGTGGGTTTGTTGTTGAAATGATGCTGAGCTTTACACTTCAAAACAGCTTAATGGAAATGTGCACAAATTAAATGGCTGACAAGATATTGCAGTAACCATCCAGATCACCTCCTGCCACACACACCCTTACAGAGAGACAGACAGACACACAAACAACACAGCTGCACACGTTATGGTCGCTCATCATTTTACCATTACAAAGACACAGCCATGCAGATTTTATCTCTTCTTTTACATATGCAGCGTGCACAAGTGTTTGCAAGCACCAGCATTTATCAGGCGCAAAGATCTTAAAACTACAAACAGCCTTGTACAAAAGAAATGAGCTGCTCTGCATTTTTTCTTCAGGTAATTTAGATCACCTTATGGGCAAAAGGGTGTGTGGCAGAAACATTAATCTAGGACCACATCTAAAGATTTCCGTGTCCTAGAAAAAGTGCACAAGATTCTGCATCATCCCAAAAAGCAGATATATATAAGTCAGTCTCTAATTGGTGTTTCTTATCTGGTAGATTTTCTGTTTTGTGGTGTGTGTCATGAGGCATCACAGACTTGGAGAATGTTGATGCATCACTGAGGACAGCCCAGAGATGCACCTCATAAAATCTGATTTGTGGGATGTATCATGAAATATGTTGTTGGTCTGAGATGTCTTCACCAACGATGGCCTTTTGTACTGCAGGACACTGTTCACTGGATCATCACTGATGGGCTTGTCACTGCAGCATGTCAACATTTGAGATTTATACAGTCTGAACTCCTCTCTGTGGTCCCAAAAGTACGAGTGAAGCTGCGGAGTTTAAATTGATGGCATTTTATGACTAGATGTTAGAGCTCGGGCTATATTAGATGTAAATGACTGATAATAAATCCAATCTTAAAGGGGCATTTGAAGGAAAATTACTTCATTCCTGTGGTCTAGGGTAGTTCTATCAAATATTCACTTCAAGACTTGGCCTGTGATCCGGCCAAGATGTAAAATCTCACAGGGAGTAAAATGAGAAAGATGTAGAAGGTGATGGTGAAAACGCCAGCGGGGAATCTTCAGAGTTCAGATTTGATAAAGAATTTCAGCATATAAAACCTCAAATCTGTCCACAAATCAGTCTCCCAACTATTATTCGATTTCTGTGATTGTATGAGACATCAAAGCCTGGAGTCGTGGCTCTCTGGTCTCTGACTTTAAGAGAGATAACATTGATTGGACTCGACCATGGGAATAAAACATATACTGCATAAATTCCCTTTTAAATTCATGCTTCTTAAGTACATGTCCTATTGATTGGCTGCGCATGTTTCTTGCTCCTTAAATCTGTCTGGAATGTGAATGGGGATGGTGATACAAAGACTTGTGTGATGATGATGATGATGATGTGTGCCATAAATATGAACCACACCAGAAAAGAAAGTAATTACAACAACCAATAAACACACTTGGCTTAGACTGTCCCATATGGCAAATCAATAGTGAAGTATTATGCCTCACACGAGGGTTCGAGCCATGATGTGACTATGTTGGTAATCTTTTTAAATAGTCATTGCGGCGCATCTCAAAACCCCAGGGATGTAGAGCTCCCCCTTTCCACCCCCCTGAGGGAAAAGTCTTAGTATGCAAGCCAGCTGGTGATCAGGGAGTTCTGGGCAGCCAAATGATTTTAGGCTCCTGATTGACCAATCTTGCAGGCTCCTCGCAGACACCAGACCAAATAGGACACTATGTTGAAGCTGAGGACAGTAATGAGCATCTTTATTGACTTCACATCCCCATGCTGCAGAAATGACATTGCATGTTGGTGTAAATAATGTCCACATACCGGGAGAATAAGGGCCTGGTCATCTTCATTGGCCTGCTATCAGAAATTTGCTCTAGGAGGGGTCAGACATTGATGAGGCCAGCTGTTCCTCTTGGCCGTGGAGTAAATGTCTTGTTTTTCTTTGTGTGCGCGTGTTATTTCTTCTGAGGTGGCGCGAGTCAAACCAATCTGTCAGCTCTGTAACATCGTCTTTTTGCTGCGACCGAGTAGGAATCAGACAGGCCTCCTGGGTCGCGTTGTCCGCATGCTTAATCAGAATGAGGCCGTTATTGTTGCACATAATCTCATTGGTATAAATAGACAATAAAAAAGAGGAAATGGCACGGCCCTGGGGGACACCTGTGTTTAAAACCGGTTCATTAGATAGACAGCCATTCCATTTAACATGCCAGAGCTGGTTGCACAGAAACTCCTTGATCCATAAAATCAAATGGAATGGGTTCCCAATTCACAGAGGCGTTTGACCAGAGTTTGGGGCTGTTACAGGATGATGAAAAGTGCATTAAAAAGCTGCCACTGTTGAGGTTTTCAGATCCAACAAAGGGAAAAGTTTCAACATGGTTTTATTTTTCTAATAATTTTCCACATTCCTCTTTAATATTCTACACACATGTCTGCATTTTCTGATTTTGCAGCCATAATTTGGGGTAAGATTCCTCTAATAAAAAGTCACATGATGTTCAGTCAAAGGGGCTGATATGTGACCTTGTAAAGCTTTTTATTCATTTACTTTTTATCCTCCTCCGGCCCCCTGGTTGGGGTTTTTATTCACTCTGCGTTTGATGAAAATCAAAAGTAGTTCATGTTCCCACATTTGAGTACAAATTATTTCCCTCCAGTGGCACACTCTGTGCTATATTATGACACACAATATAACAATATTTTTGCAGCAAATCACCATTTAGGAATTTTTTATTTCTTGTAATTTTTATTTTCTTATTCAGCTGATATTCAGTTAAAATTTCTTTGTACTAAATATGGATTTTAAGTTGTAGCCAATGGAGAAAACCATTTTTGACGAGCTCTTTTAATCCTTTACCTGCTGGTCCCTCAGGGTGTCAGCCTCACTTCATTAATCTCCCACCTTTAGATGTGTGTGGCCATTGATGTGATTGTAAGATGCTGATGGGAACTGCAGCAATCCTGTGTGCTATGTAAGAGGGAGGAAATTGAGCGTCTATGTAACTGTTGTGATGGCTGCTTCATTTGTAGCAGATACATTATAACTTTGATTTGACCTGTGGAGCTGGCACTTCCTGTTCACTCGAGATTGTAAGACTGGTATGCACCTAAGAAATGAACGCCAATAATTGGCTCCAAGTTAAGCCAACTCCCTTTCAGTAATTAATATCAAGAGTGTATTGCAATGGCTCTTCCAGCAAATTCTGTTTCCTCGAGTAAAAATCAATATACAATTAAAAGCCTGTTTTCTCTAATAATGACTAAACCCATGGTCAGTATAAACAAATAATAGCTGGACCCCAAATACAGGCCAGGGAGTAAACAGTGTTGAATAAATTAACCATCATGTACCTGCAAGTATTTCAAAATAAAAGTCTAGTTAACAAATCAGGAGTTTCTGTGTTTTCTTTTGAAATGAGGAAGTATTGTGTATGTGTAATGCAGTAACTTTCTTCCTGTTTGAAGCATCAAATTAATGTGACTAATTAAACTTATGGGTAATTCCATAGTGACTGATGTTACATATTGTTCTGTATTTATTCAGGGGTGATCCACGTCTTCTATCTAACTGAACAGCTAAGTCCCCATAGCTGTTAAAATAAGTGTCACTTTGTTTCCTAATGCAACATTGTATGCAGGGGAGCTCATTAAATGTGCATGAGTGACGTTACATAAAAAAAGACATGCAAAAAAATCCATCATCTTCATTTTGAATTTCTCCTCAAACTAATGATACATTCAAAATGATTATTTTACTCCTCAAAATAAAAGAGTTGGACCTAACAAACACACCATTTGGAGTCAGAAATATTGCATCAGAATATGTGTATACATGAAAATATGCATGACTGACGTTACATTTTCTGTCATTAGAAATTATAACAAAAAAGTGGATACTACAAAATTTTGCCACCAGTTTGAATTATAGGCATCAAAACTATAGTCAAACTAAATATCTAGGAATAGATTAGTAGTATTTTAGGTCATATATAGCAGCGGTCCCCAACCTTTTTTGCACCACGGACCGGTTTAATGTAGGCATTATTTTCACGGACCGGCCTTCAAGGTGTGGCAGATAAATATAGCGAAAATAATATAACACGACGATAAAAAGATGTCCTCTTACCCTTTGCAAAGAAGCTCTCCAAAGACGTTTGTATTTTATTCATTTTCGCTAGTTAGTTTTTAGCTAACGTATCTGACGTGTCAAGAGGCATTGGCAAAAGTAAAGTTGAAGAGAATCCGGTCGTTCCTTTCAAAATAAAATGTCTTTCAGGCTCTAATAATCAATGTAACGGAAGTTATATTTTTATTTATTCTGTGCGGCCCGGTATCAACTCCCCCACGGACCGGTACCGGTCCCCGGCCCGGTGGTTGGGGACTACTGATATATAGAACACACTAAGGATCAATTATTCTAAATTTCAATGTATACATACAAAATACTGCATGCTGCCCCACAGGCATGATTATAAGTATCAAAAACTACTACATTATGCAAAATGAATTAATTAAACAAACTTGGACAACTTAGACAAATATTGTTACACAAATTTTGGATGGGCAGCATTTGATACAAAACAGACAATACAAAGTCTCCTATACAAGTTTACAAACTAAAAGGCATATTCTAACCATCCAAAGTAGTTTCTAATCAATTTTTTCGGGTTTTATTTTTTTCCCTCTTGTCCACCTACTTGCAGAATTGCTCTTATCAAACAAGAAGTTAGAAATAAAGGTCTGCCTTTTATACATGCTGGCCTCAAATAGCCACCAGATACCTTCTGCAATTAGGTGAATACAGGCCCCAGACATTTACAGAAGTAATATAACAGTGGCCAAGAACAGTGTTGGAAAGACATTTGTTCTTGCCAAGATTTGAACCTGGTTTGCTGTCAGAGATGAAGAGTTTATAAATTCAGGAATAACTCAGGCTACCAACTTAGTTTATACTGGCTTGTCAGTTAGTGTTGTACTTTAAATGAGTGACCTTTTTATAACCATAGACTTAATTACAGCAGCAATACCCATAATTACACCGACAAACTAAATGTGATTACAGACGACATGAAGAGTCTCGTTTTTTAACGGTCACATGTCGAGGTCCAGGACTTGTTAGACCTGAAGTGAACACTCGATTCTTATAGTCAGCTTATTGGGCGCTTAAGAAATCAGCAGGCGTAAAGACCTGAGAGACTTTGAAAATGGCCAAATTGTTATGGCCAGACACTTGGGTCAGAGTATCTACCAGTGGCAGTCCAAGATAAGACAAACCGTTCGATGCAAGGCGACTGCAACTCACAACTTAAAGGACTTTAAAAGGATCTGCTGCTAATGCCTGGATACCTGTTACCACAGGGCACCTTCAGAGGGAGATTTTGTAGTCCACGGCTCGGCAGGTTGGAGCTGGCGGTGCTCGTATTGTTTTGACTCATTATCATCATCATCTTACAATCAGCAGAAGCCAGCCATAATAATTAGCTCCGGCTATTTACCATAAAATTGTAAAGACGATGATGAGACTTCCGTAAGAACTACCATTAATGACCACGGTGTACTTTATGTTACTTTGGATTGCAATATAATCACAACTTCATGATTATATTGACCCTCTATTCCCAGAGGTGGTTGAAGCAAGACTAATAGGGCTTTCCAAATCTGCACGTAACAACAACACAAAAAACACAACAGCCTAACAATGATAATGTTGTTTTTGTGTTATTTAATATAGATTAGTAGTAGAATACATCAAAGTAATCTCCATCTGTAAACCGAAGAAAGATACTGTGTGTAGAAGCAAATGATGTCATGAAGAAAATCTGATATATCATATTTTAAGTAACCATTTTTTGATTTCTAGCTAAATTTGGCCAATTAAAAGTTTTTTTTTAACATTGATTAAATTTCTGGAAATCATCTCATGAGTCACACTTTCACTTTCTCACAACCCCTCAGGAGGTTTCCAACCCTCCACTTTGAAAACCACTGATCGATCTAACTGCAGATCAATACACAGAATTGATTTTTAGAAATTCATTTATCAGTGGATTGATGTGAATGATTGTAACGTGTCTTTCAAATCTGTGCCATTCCCCACAGCCAGGTTGCAGGCAGGAAGGTTCACAGTTGCTACAGGAAAAACATTTTTCCCCAGGAGGTGGATGGGCAATTTAAAAACAAAAGTTTGGTAAAAGAAAAAGGCAGCATTTCCCATTGTTATTTTCTTTTTGCCTGAGTTTTTTCTATGGTGCACAGGATACAATTTTCTCTCTCTCTCTGTAGTAATAATTCAGTGAAATCCTAGTTTTTACTCCTCAAATGACATGCATGTGTGCCCTTTTTTTCCCATGAATCATTTGCGCTCGGGGACCGTAATGCATCACATCAACATATCCTCTCAGCACTTAGAGTTTAGTATTTCTTCACAAAGTGCATTTGAAGCAGCAGATAAACCTGCCACTGCTTGCATGTTCAGGCGCACTGCCGTTGTTTGATTTCTTTCTGCCCATCTATCGGGCTCCCTATCAAACACACACACACACACTCGCACACTTTTAGGTTTTAATTTTAATCAAAGAGACAAAGCGGGTGCAGAATCATATTTGACAGCTTTTGCATGTGATTAATTAGTTTAATAAGTGTCGCAGTAAGGTAGACACACATACTATAGCAGTGATTGGGTTATGAAAACAAATTTATGCATTTTCTGATTGGGAAAATCATAAAATTGAAATTCAAATTGGGAGACAACTTTATTAATCATCGTGCAGAAAAACCGGGCTACTTTTTATGAAGTAAGTTTTTTGTCTAAAGGTCATGACTGATTTTGTGTCAAGTTTCATCGCTCCTGATATCTGGCAAACCAAGTTGACCCTGCTTTGGTATCATAATGTGTGGAGACTCACTGGGCCTTGAAGCAGCATATTGCCTGAAGCCACACAGCAGCTACTATCATGTTTAAAGATGACTAGGATTGCTCAGGTGGCATTCAGCTTAAATAATGGTTTGACTTGGCAGTTTACAGTGACAGCAATGTATTAGCCGTGGGAGGGGAAATGGTTTTTCCTATCTAGCGAGATACAAAAGACCCAACCTAAAGCACCACGAGCACTGTGCAATCAATGGAGATGATGGAAAACTTCCAAACACAAAATGACACATTTTGAAAACAGGATACTCACTCAATGGGTATCCTGGAACAAATCCTTTAAAATGACTGGTTGCTTTTTGCTTTGAATAAAAAAAAAATGTTGAGTTATAGTCACAACCAGAAGCCACATAATTGAGAGAATAAATATGGATCAAAATTATGGCAGAAATTATGACAAAATATGAATCAAATTCTTTGCCAGAGGTAAGACTTGACAGATCCGACACATCATTTACACGGGTTAATGATTGTATTGGAACACATTTGTATTGTCATCACTATGAAAACTGTGTGACTATAAATTATTTGAAGTAAAATCTAATTATAGTCTGGCTTTACTACAGTCGGTGTTTCACACATCCTCTAAGGCTGAAGCAAATAGCCTTTAATTCCTGATTTCATGCTGTGATTCTCTGTTTGACACACTCAGAATCTTTAAATGACCATCTTTGATTACATTCCCATTCATCTGTCTTTTTTCTTTCTTTTTTTCTTGCCATACTTACAACTGTTTCATTCAGTGGCTCAATTTTCCACACATAGGTAATTGAAATTTCTTCTCCAAACTGGAAGTTGTATTTGATTAGGCTTTTGTTACCCACCATCGCCCAAACACGTCTCTTTCTGATATGGAGATGTTCTGTAAACAGCATGTGGATAGTGTACAGCTGTGGTGCAGATGTTACAGATCAGACCATCTAAAATAAATATGTCTGAGAAGCGGTTGTTGACTCTTTACGTTAGGATTAAACACCATTAAATATGATTATTTTCAACAAGTAAGTAAACACAGAGAGGAGCAAACAAACAAATAGCTCAGCTTCAGTTTGACGCACATCTGTGTAACATCAATTATTCAGTGGACATGTAACCAAATGAAGCCAGCATGATAATCAGAGCCAATACTGACTCAATGTGGATCCACGTGGTCGATCATGTCTCCTAGAAATTATATTTATTCATAAATAATTTGCCCCAGCAACCTCTGAATGGAACATAATGCACGCCTAATTGTCTTTTATCCACAGAATACAAAAACAGTAATTAATGTATGGGCACAATGTCGATACTGAGGGTTCTGGTTACTCTGAGAATGCATTTAATTGTTCAGCATCATCTGGTTGTACATTTTGCTCACAGTACTTGGTGGTTGTCATGGAGAGATGGTGGTCTTGGGTTAAATTTTGAAAACTTCACCAGTGACTTGAAGGACGTGACATTATGTGTTTACTTAATTAAATTTGGCAGAAACTCTTATCTCCCCCTAACTTTGAATTGTCTCTGTTGTCTAAATCTAACCACATGTGGGACCTCAGGAGGCAAACCCTCAGTGTGGAGTGTTAAAAACCAGCGCTTTGAACGTCGACCAGTGTTGCCAGATCTGCAGGCCAAAACATTTTTCATAGTAAGAAAATCAGTAGCAAACACTCTCAGGTTTCCTCTGTGGTGGGAAGGATTTTGGCTCCTCTTAACTGGCATCCTCTGTGGTTAATAATGAATGCAAATTTTTAAATGAGCATTTGCTTGGTCTGAAGTTTTATTATCTTCCACAACCAAGAAATATGATCTCTGCTGTTGCATTAATCATAAAAGGGCATCACTCACATGAACAGATGTCAGCTTATAAGGTGTTTATCACGGAGCTCTGACTTTCTAACCAAACTTTCTACGTCCTTTGTGAGGGGCTGACATGGCATTTGGTGTTGAGCCTGCTGAGCTCAGTGCCAGTGTCATTACTGATCATAATACCTGAAGAGTACAATTGGTCTAGTTGCTGTGTGTACAACTTTTCCTCAGGGGAAAAATATTAAAAGTAGTTCAAATTATCATAAGATACTCACAATAGAACTAAGCCATCCATACCCCTTTTCCACCAAACAGGCTCCAGTGCTAGTTCGGGGCCAGTTCCTGACTTAGCCCCAGTTTGTTGTGCTTCCACCGCCGCAAGAACTGGCCCCAGCTGCTAAAACAGGGGCCACCTCTGGACCCACTTCTTTGCTGGACCAGACTTAGCACTGATTAAGCAGCGACTACGCCAGGAGCTGGAGGAGCGGCGGTAGAAACACAGCTATAGTAGAAGAGTAAAGTAATGAAAATATGGTTTTGGCTCTGGATCTCAGTGTAGACTTGTAAAACCAGGAATAGCACTTGTATGCACACAATAACTCCTCCATTTAAACATTATTACAGTGAGGGTGCACTTCGCCATCATATGCGACCAGGAAGGACATCGTAAATTCCCAAAACTGAATAAATACCGCATGTAGTAATGCAAAACTGCTTTGTTAACTCAATCATGTTGTAACTAGAATATGCGCTGAAAAAAATGATGTTTTCATGGACTGATAGTAACGGGGTAATAGTAGTTTGTTAACAGCGGCTAGCTTGCTAGCGGCCGGTTGCTGTGAACCGGCTACCTATGCAACGACGTACTAACGTTTTACGGTGACGCAGCCCCAACTTGGCTCCTTGCCAGTGGAAAAGCAAACCGGTTCATCGGAGAAACGCGTTCTGAACCAACTAACCACCAGGACTAGAACCCGCCTAGGACTAGCACCCGTTCTTGTTTGGTGGAAAAGGGGTACTAGTCAAATGAAAGTAGCCCAACTGGGTAGAAAACCACTTTCCAACCACCTCCCTGTTACTTCAGTTTAGCACAAGAACATAGCACCAAAAAACATTCCTACTGAACATAATCCTGGCAGAATTTTAGATTTCCCTCAAAACTTAACTGGCAAAACAAATAAGTGATATATAAATGTAATTTCTGTTTGAAATCCAAACTCAAAACTAAGCGAACCCTAATGAGTTGCCAGCCTCTGCCGCTATGCATTATGAAAAATGCAAATAAGCATCAGGGGGGAAAAAAAAATACAAAACGAGGATATGTGGGACACATTTAGCCCGTGATCTCAGTCTCACAGCACTTTTGGCAGTGAAGGGGGTCATTTTAGGTGGAGGGCTTCTCTCTTCCAAAATCTCAATTTGGACTCACTACCGCCTTTGGCTCCAGCTCAGACCCCCCCGGGCAGAAGCCGAGCCATTAGGAGCCAAAGCTGTGAAGGAACAGAAGAGACTGGAAGAAATGTTTAAATGGCATTAGATTGCACCAAGTTCTCTGAGATGCGAACTAGTGTAGAAACCTATCAAAAAAGCTGTTTATTTTATATTAGATGGATTTAATTTCATCACATTTCACTCTATTAAATTTCCAATTTTGGTTCATGTCCACGGCTTAATGAATAACACACCAAGAAGAGTAAATGTAGTCATGCTACTGTAACTTCAACCTCTGAACTCGACGTATGAGCAATCAAAAGAAACAGAGCGCAAAAAAGAGAAATGCTAATGTTGTATTTCTGGCACTCCACACTGCTTACAATGCATCAAATTAATTTTAAATTGCATGAGATGTGACTAAAACTTTGTCAAATGTGTCAAAACATTTAAATGACTTCTAAAATTGCCATCATATTTGTCCTTGAATGCTGTGTTCATTGTTTTCCCACCTTTTTAAGTGCAAACCACGGTGCACTGTGGCACAACAATATCAAAACACAGGAGGAGGAAAAATACAGTCAAAGTGCAGTATATATTTCCATACCCAGTCCATTAAAAACATTTCATTGACTTTTCACTCTAAACTGTCTTTAAAAAAATGAAGCAGACCAATCACAATCTTTTATCCCGCTAATGGCAAAAAGCACAGCTGATTGTGTATTGTTGTTAGCAGAAAGAATAACACAACATGCTCCTTACAATAGAGCTGTATTTGAAGAGAAACCCTTTTATATTCAACCCATTTCATTAATTTCCCCCTCATAATGGACTGAATTGATTGGCGAAACCTCTCAAGCTTGAAGCATCAGGGTTATATGACCAAGCTCAGGAGTCAGGTGGATAAGCAAACATACAGACAGCAGACTAATGCACAAGGGACATTTCGCTGGGGTTTACTTGATGAAAGCAGCATCCCCCAGAGTATGTTTTCACCCACAAAAGTACAAACAATCAATTTGGTCCACAGATAAGATGAGGACAGAGTAAGGCCTCTCTTCGACCGCACCATTTCTCTTAAAAGACATTTGTCTCTCTACTAAGTGCTCTGCTTTGGAGACGTCCTCACGGAGCCACAATCAAGATGTTGTGTTCCTCCCTCCACCCACTTGCAGTGCATCTTGATTTTGCCCTCGCTGCTGTCAAGCCTTAAAGAAATTTATGCAAATTTGCAACCAATACTGTATTTCTTTTCTCTGCAGGTGTTTGCATCAGATAATTTCTAATAGATGCATGAATATATTAATCTTTAATCTTATGAGGGGAAAAGCGGAGTGACAATTTAGACTACCGTGTTAGAAATGTTGTGACACTTAAGTGTTGAGCTCATTTTGATATACAGATTGCTTTCCACATCTCTGCTTGTACTAGATTTTGAGCATGTTTTTTTTTTTAATCCCATTTGGCTCAATGAAGGACTGAAAACAATCTTTTCTCCTCTGCTTTGATGGTGATCTTTTCACCTCGTAGCACTAGAGATGAAAAGTAAAAGTGATCGTCTTACTACGGACCTGAAATGTACTCGGTGTGGGTGGGAGATCTAGGACATTAATTAGATAGTTGACTTTAAGAAATCACAGTGTTTGTCAAATTACTCAAATGACTTTTTCTTGCCCTTGGCTTGTGTCTTCCCTACCTTAATGAAGTTGAGATTGTAATGAGCTTAACAACAAATGAAACAGGTTTTATTTTTGTGTCCTCGGGATTGCATCTACATGAACACCCCAGTGAAATGCAGTTTGGTGAGGTGAACACTGGAGCCCGAGCGAGCTCCTCTCACATTGATATGCCAGCTTTTGGTGTCTGATAATGGCCAGGATGCATTAGAGAGGTCTCTATGGATCAGCATTATTGGGTAGATTTGGCTCTTCCCCACTGTGTTGTACGGTGTTCACCCCACTTTCTCTTTCAAACCACTTTTTTCTGCTTCTTATTCAAAAGAGTTAAGGTGCAGAGTAAATTTTGGAGTAACCTACGCCATGGCGAAGCGATGAAATTATGTAAATTATGAATAACATTATGTAAAAGATCGGCATCACCCCAACTGGGCCGATTACAACCTCCATTTGCTCTCAAAAATAATCTTTATGGATTTTTATTCTCTGAAGGATTTTCTGTATTTTTTTTTTTACACATTACATGAAGGGTTATTGTGAGCAGCAAAGGTTTCATTCACATTCAGCATTCAGTAGATTTGTTTGTTGTTTCACTCATTTTGTGCATATGTCTTGACATTGTATTTGTTTTTTAGCTTCTACATGTTACGGGCCAAGCAGTAGCTTTGCTGGTAACAAATCCTCTGTTGCAAGTGTGTGAAGTAAAATTATATCTACCATATTTTCCGGACTATTGAGCACACCTGTCTGTAAGCCACTATTGAATTTATTCAAACAGTTTCATGTGGTCCACTCTGACCGGGTCTGATGTGACGAGGCTAAATGTATCGGCGGCACGGAGCTTGCTAGCTTGTAAAAAGCCAACGAGCTTTGTACCGCTGATACATGAGCCACACCGATGTTTAAGCCGCAGGGTTCAAAGCGTCGGAAAAAAGTAGCAGCTCATAGTCTGGAAAATACGATAATACTTAGTTTCTAAATGTTAAAGTATAAAACAACTGGAAAGTCCTCAAAGAGCACAAACCTCCACCAAGGCTTCATCTGTGCAGCTGGACTGATGCTACAGACTGAACTCTGTTGTCCTCTTGTGGTAAAATGTCAACTCTACTTGATCAAATCTTTGCCCATTACCGTAGATGGGGATTTTCTGGGGTTTGGGGATTTTTTTTCAGGCAGCATCCCATCTTCTGATCATACCCAGAGTTTAATAAGTTGTTACTTGGGCAATCATCAAGATCTAGTGTAGTACCTGAGATCGGCCTTGGTCTCGAGATGGGTGTTGAGACCACTTTTTAATGGGTCTTGTCTCAGTCTTGGACAGCGTGGACTCTGATTTTTTGAGCAAGACCAGGCCAGCACTACTGTAATGAGTGAGAAAAGTATCATGTAGCTGCTGCCTTCATGTGGTGTCATGTGGTCTTTGGGACACCTGGAGTGACATGCCCCCTGTACCCAAAGTGGATGAAGACGCCTGGAGATGCTAGGAAAATTAGTTGCTGTTGCTGTTTTGTAAAAGCAAACTTAATTTAAAAACAACAACAACAAAAAAAAGATACTGGTCATTTGGTTCTGTTTTGTTGTGATTTTTCTTTGATACATACAGTCTTGGTCTTGTCTTAGTCTCGACCTCTAAATGTCTTGGTCTCGATAGTCTCTCTATAATGTCTTGGTCTCGGTTTGTACAGTCTTGACTACAACACTATCAAGATCTATTCATATGTGTTTCTGAATTATTGCTAGCAAACCAACACAGATGTAAACAAAATCTTTTTGGCCGTATCCATTTCCAGTGGTAATAGATTGGGGGCATGAGTTGGTAGGAGGATGTTCTAGTAAAAACTAACAACAGAGCAGCTTTTTTTAATGTAAATATATTACCTAGTTTACTTTTTCAGACTATACAAAATTCAAAATTGTGATTTTGCATGGCACTATTTGTAAACATACATGTTATTGTTATTTTTTTATGCATGCCAAATGCTTCGCTGTATTCATCATTGACTGTGTTTGTCAGCTGGGTGAGTTTATAGCTTGTTCACTGTAAACAGCTGTGACTCAAAGCATCACCATGGTAACTTTTGACATGAAATGATATATTGAAGTTGCAGGCTATAAATACAAATAATGGACTAACACTCATTGTAAAGCTCTCTGTGTTATTATAATATGACTCACAGTCGCTTTAAAAGTTGTAACCGAGACACATCTAGCTTGTGTAAAAGATACTTTTATCGAAGCTCCCTGGTGGACAGACAGTATAATGGTGACCTTGTACCTAAATTACCTCAGACCTAATCTGTCTGGTTAGAAAATTAATCAAGCACACACTTAAAACACATGTGTCTCCACTCAGCTGAAGTAAATAAAACAACAACTGCACCCTCTGGCTTGTGAGATTATGTTTGCCTCAATCACTTGATGGATTCAAAACCCACCTTTACTCTCCTCATCAAATCTAAAAAGGTCAAAACAACTGACCTCCAGACAGCTGTCAGAGAGAGGTGACATATTTGGGCACAAATCAGCTCATGAAGGCTTATATTTAAGAAATGATTTAATTAGTGTGGACACATTCCAGCGAGTTGTCAGACATTTTGATATTGTGGTTTGACTCAGAGGAGCTAAAAAGACAGGGGCTAGTCCCGGGAGATGGCTCTGTCTCTGTACGGATGTGTTTACCCTACAGTACGAAATACAAAAGCTTATGTGTATTCATGAGAATGTAAATGTGTATCATTTTAGCAGTGAACTTTTCAGAGGATGCTAAAGGTAAGTAAAAAAAAGAGAGAGAGATGTGTGTCAATGCTTCTCTGAGCATTAGCCATTAGTCGTGTTATTACAAGAAGCCTTACATCATTCACTGCTATAAACTTTGGGGGTCCCTTGGAAATTAATTTAGCTTCTGCAGTTGTCCCCTCTGGTTATGTTCAAAACAGTGCCAGATCTACATGAAAGTGGCTGTATTTCTCATATTTCTAAAGATTGTTCCTGTTTCCCCACCATGTGTTAGTCCTGAGCAGAACAGAAACAACAATCTGAAGGTGTGATGTTTAGAGGAAGTGTTGCTCCTCTTTCCCTTGACTACCCAATTAAAGAGAAACAATATTTGATGACTGCTGTCTTAATGATGCTTTACTGGGGGCTGAATAAGCAACAGGTTCCATTTGAAGTTTGGTGCTAGAAAGCACAATATAACTGTGCTGATGCGCAGCAACAGTCTATTTCATTTTATTAATAGCCATATTGCAGTACAGTACACAGAGATGATTCATAGCTAAATTGCGAGCGGTGTAGAAAATCTTCTGCCCACCAACACGGTGTTGAGATGCCTCTCACGTCCCACTGAAGCACCTTAAAATTTCTCTCTGCCTCTTTTTCTTTTTTTTTTTTTTAAATGGATTGATATGAAATTTCTAAAGACATGATTTGGTCCAGCAGTTTATGTTTGTGTCTGCATACACTGCATGCCTGAACGCCCCTGCGAGTGGGGTGTGTGTGTGTGTGTGGATGAGGCGTTGAGCTGATACAGTATATCACAATGACATTATGGCTGTAACACCTTTGTTGCCATGGCGGCTGTCTATTCAGCCATCTGAAAGAATCAAAATCTTTGCATGGCCAAACAGCCGCTGACTGTGATATGCGTTTTGAATATCTTTTTATAACTCATGAAATATGCTGCATGTTTACAAGACTGAATCCACACAGTAAAAGGAAGTACCTGCAGAGCGTCTGCGTACTTTCTTTTACTGGAGTTCTGAAGTGAAGAAACAAAGGAAGAGGGAATGAAAGACAGAAAAGTAGAAGCAAAGAAGGGAAAGAAAGCGACAAGAATAGAACGTTGGGATAAAAGGATGACTAAACCCAACTCCTCGGAGGGTGAGAGCCAATCTGAAAAATGATTGGTTGACTTTCCTGGGGCAAAGCTCTCTTTGCTCACATCAATAAAACATAAACATGAATAAATGCACTGCTTTTGGCCTTCCAGGGTCCTTACTTAATTTCATGTATGCAAGTGAGCGATGATATGCATGGAGAATTGTATTTACCTAGAAGGCTCAAAATAATTCTGGAAGCCATTTTGTGTTTGTTTGTTCCCAGTATTTACATAAATGCAAGGCTGCGCCATGAACTCTTAGTATTTTGTGTTTAATGCAGCTCCGTTCATCGGGATCTTGTGGTGTAAGTCATGCATCTGGCCCCCCTACCGGTCTCGGCATTTGCATGTATAGTAGTTGCTCCCGATTGACTTGAGCCACAGATGCACAGCTTATCAATAATGTTGAGGACGTGGGAACACACAGTCTCCGGTGATGTACTCTTGATGTATCCACTTAGGGACAAATCATCCAAACAGTCATCTGCCTCACTAGCCTGGTGGTCCCCGAGGTGGATCGTCACTGACCCAATTCAGCGGGTCAGCTTTTGTTAATGAGCCAACCACACAAACACGTTGACAACAGTTAAGGGAGAGCTCCGAATGGCAATTACACCCCGGCTGCTAAGAGGCTTTTAGTTATCAAGTTTTCCATTTGGGTTTTTTTTTTTTTTTTTAGGTTATTTAACATCTTCATCTTAATCAGCAGCTCATAAATTTAGCTGGAGTTCACGTGAAAGGCTCATGTGATTGAAACACATGAAAGTGCGAGCATCTATTCGTTGTTCACTCGATTAATTTGCCATCCTGGAAATTTGAGTCCCTATGGTTAAGAATGAACTGCCTCTAGTTTGACACTGATAAAATCAATTCCAGATTCAATTTACCTCGTCGTATTTATAATATCCCATGACACAGAGCCATTGTTGTTAGCAAAAGAGAACTAAAGAGACAAATGATCAACACTTTGGCAGAGTTTTTCTCTCGTATCTATTTTTCAAAGCAGGCAATTAGGCCTAACATCACAGCCATTTAACTAAGTCTGTACACCAAATTGATTCAGACTCCAGCGTTGGACCTTGCAGACATGGTGCATTTAGTTATGCAAATGCTTATCTCTCTGTGTGATTGGTTAATTAACCTGTAATGCAGATAGTCCCAGCCATGCACAGTGGCCGTTTGATGGCTAAATTGTGGGTCAATTGGGTTTTTAACATTTTCAAAGCAGACTTAGCGGCGTTTCTTTGTTCCTCTGAGTCTTGTGTGGCTTTTCACGGTTTAATGACTCGTTCCGTGGGTCCCATAAGGTTAATGTGTTTAAACTCACTGTAATTGAGCTTTTGACCTATCTTTCAGGTTTTTTTTTTTTTGAAATTGTCATATTATGTCATGTTTCCACTCCTTGATTGTTATTATCTACCATTCCTTCTCCCTCCCTTTATGCCTTGCCCCAAACGGTCTCCCCTACCCCTCTTTCTATTGTGAGTTATGAGCATCCCCATGGGAAGTCATTTATAATGCCATTGGAGTGACAATAATGCGTTTGCACACCATTTCACTCTGCCCTCTGTGCCTTGGCAGGCTTTTATGGGCCACATTTTTGTTTCCCCAGAAACACATTGTCCAACCATCCTCAGAGAACACGCGAAAGCATTTAACCCAAAATGGACCTGGACGATTTCCAATGAGTGAAATAAGTGACATAACAAAACATGTATCATCAACATTTGTTGGTGGTTCTGCACATAAACTGCAACTTAGTATTTTTAAAGTTAAAAACAAGGCAGTTTTTTTTTTTTTGTAAAGAAATGGAAAACAAAAGGATTGAGAGAGTGTGGTGCAGTGCAGCCACTGACTACATTTCTTTTCATTGTTCACTGAACAATTATGTTCAGATTTTGCTGTCATGTAGGTATCATTCCACATGAGATACAGACACAACTCTTGACAGCCCACATGGATTTTTTTCAGATCCTACCTCCAGTAGACTGACATCTCCTGACAACATGAGGATCACTTGTCATTGGGATAGCGTACAGTATAAGCCTGATATTTATTAGTAAAGAAATGCAGTAATGACATGTTGTATTCGCTCAGGCCATTAGGTGTAGATTGGTGACGTGTTGTGGTGAGGCACTTACGCAGATGCCTTTAAATGCAGACCCTGGCATGTAATTAAATATGTCTGTTGTTGTTATGTTGTAGGTGATCCTGATCTTGACTAAGCTGTATGACTTCAACCTGGGGGCTGTTACCGAGAGCTCACTCTGGAGGTAAGTTTAAGTTTATTTATTTATTTAAATCATTTTTTCTTTCCCATCTAAATAGTAAGGTTACAGCATCATTGCAGAAATTTTATAAAAATGCAAAAGCACAAGCCTAAAAACAATAAAAATAATATATTCATAGAGGGTGCTGTATACTATAAGTATGATTTATGGTGTTCTCCCTTGCAAGGATATGAACAATCAAGTTTCACTGGAAGCCAATATGAAGTATGTTTTAATAAAGCGGTCTGAAGTAGCTCAGATTGAACAATCCTCCTGTTTGCTTCCTGCAGCGCCATAAATAACACAACTAACACCACAACAACCTGTTAGAAAAGTCCCAACCTATTTTCTGCCCATCATCAGCAAAGAAACTTTCTGAAAGGCTATTTCTTAAAGATAAAAGGGAAGCCTGATCTGAGGGATTCTTTGTTTGGATCTGTGCTGCTTTTCCTGACCTAGAAACTTTCTGATAGAGTTTGTGATTGATTGTCGTCTGTAACCTTTTGTTTCAGAAGCAATTGACATGCAATTGCTACTATATAGCCGTAGTAATTTCATTCAGTATGTATTGAGAGGTGAGTTACAGTGCCCTGTCAGGTCATAAATAAGAATGGAATTCATTAAGGATTATACCATAGAGCCCAATCCACCCTCTGATATGCCTTTTCTCTCACCTCTCCCATAGCCTGCAGAGAACTCATTTCACTCTGAAATACACGTGAAAAGGAGACCATCAGTCCGCCAAGCATAGACTTTCAAATTAATATCTGTTTCACCAGAGGCGCCACTAAGATTTACACCCGACTTGACACATTTTGAAATCCCATATTGTGTACAGGAGGTCTTCCATCATCAAGGTGTCTGCTTAACAATGGCACCACAAGTAAATTAGAGTGTACCTCGGGGGGTGCACGCAGGCTCTTAGTGTGGGTATTAGAAAAGCAGAGATTTGAATGTTATGAAAAGAAAAGGGAGTAAATGATTTCTGTGATAACACAATAAATGATTTATGACTACAGCTGCAGGCCTCTGTTGGTGGCAAGACGCAGCGTGCAGATCAATGGGTGACTTGCAGTAGCTATCTAAACAAGCATCAAGTCCCCTTGTGTTTTGAGATGACTGGCTTTTCTGCTGCAGAAACTTCATGTAATGGCATCATTTTAAGTGGATTTCTTCCTCCTCCACAATCAAAGACAGATATGTCAAACTGAAAGAAGTACTTAAGCACAAATACAAATGTGTTTAGAGGTAAGTCTTTGAAAACAATGTCAACAACAAGCGAGACTATTCAAGTTAATGCACAGACAATGATAGCAGACTCTGGGTGTCTATCCAATTATACAGTGAAATTACATTTGGAGGCACTCAGGTAGAACTGAGAGTGTGGATTGGCTGTTTGTGATAAGATGAAATATGAAGATTGGGATGACAAACACATTTACCCTTGTCATCAGATGCAGTTGCAGAAGTGTAAGTATTTATTTTTTACACCTAACATGTCTCATTTTATTGAAAACACATGCTTTTTAATTAATAAGACAGATTCAGGGTCATTTATTATTTCTTTCGCTCTGTCTTTTTTTTTTTAAATCATAAATGTGTGTATATATCACCTTTTTGTTTAGCTAATTTATTGGAGTGTGGCAGCAGAAGACTGCTCTTCTCTGCAGAAAACAAAACTGAATAAAAAAGGCTGAAACTAAATATCTAAATCAGTTGAAAGCAAAGGGAACAAAAGGCCATTCTGGCACTAATTTAAGATAAAAGCTATATGAAAAGGGATTTCACCACTGCACTTGAAAGGATGTCTTTAAAATTGCTTCTTCACATCTACTAGTATGAAAGGAGAGTTGCTCCTTATACACTGTAAGCTTAGAACGTCTTCACCACTTAGAATGATGTTTCACTCAAGGACTATGTCCATTCTGGATGTTTTTAGTCCTTTAAGTGCAAATTGCATTTACTGTATTTACCCATATTACTGCTCAGCCTTTTCTAAAGCATACCTGAATTTCGTAAATTGATTTCCTACCTCGCAGGCAGCCACTGGTTTCATTACATGTCAGTGTAGCATGAAAATCAGCTTGCACAGACTTGCAGAGACGCACGGTGCAGAATGAATGTTTAGTCTGCATGATGTTTGTCAAAGCTACTTTACTGCTGTTGCAAGTAAAAACTGCCTAATTATTGTGCCAATCTTTTTCCTACCAAACTTGTGTTATTGCTTTTCTTGATATCCATATTTTGTCGTCGGCTGTCACAGAGAGAGTTTGAACTTTCTCCTGTGCAGCTGGAAGCATGCATCTTTTAAATTTGCCTCCGTGTGCAAATGCATTACAACACAGTGTCAAGATGCTTTCCCCCCATTTTACAAAACACTAAAGGCACCCTGTGGGATTTCCTTGTAAACACAGTTACATTTACATTCAGTATTAGTCACTAAAATGTCTTGTGCATATTCTTAAGGACTAACAGCCACACACTTTGAGAGGTGCATTGTTTACAGCCATGTTGACATCAGTTACCTGTCACCAGGGGCTGAATGGTGGAATAAACCATGGGATGTCGTAGCTCCGCCCCCTACCAACCCTTTAATTTTATAGACAACCTAATCATTGCGGCTAATTTATTAGTTTGCTTGAAGGTGACTGCTGCTTCACCTTCACGAGTTGACGTCTCTAAATCTCAGTGTTTTCCATCTGTTCATGTGACATTTCCATACTATCGATACTATCTGGTTCATCTCCTGCATGCCTGTTTGTGTACATGTGCATTCAACCAGTTGCCAGTATTTCTCAGTGACTGTGCAATTGACCGGTCATCAGCCAGACAATAACATGAATCAGCTTTAAATGTGTTAGGATCAATCCTCGATCCTCTGGGATCTCCTCCACTGCTGCTTTTGTTCTGAATCATTTACTCGATTATTTAAGCTTCTTCTTCTTTTCTGGATCCTCTTTATTCGTTATTTCAGCTCCACAGTTTACACAAAAATCTTTATAGGCAGATAGCAACTTGAAAACCAATTAATACGAAGTTAAGAGTTGGTTTTTTTATTTTGTTTTGATAAATCTGGGGTGATATAAAGACTCAGATTTCCAAATTAGGGTGTGACTCTTTCTGTGTTGCAACATGCACCGACTTTTTTTTTTTTTTTATCAGGGTTTAACAAACAAAACAGGAACCCACTCATTAAAAATTGCTCACTAGTGGTTAAAGTGGTCTTACTTTTTATTTTATACAGCACATTTATGTAGGAAAACAAAAAAAAACTGACTGCTCGTAAGGTCTGCTTTTTATTCATCCGACACCCTCTGCTTATTTTACACACTTCATTTATAATTAGAGCACCTACTGTAAATACACTGACAGAGTAATGACAGCGCACTTTTTTGGTGTGGCACATTCCCAACAAGAGCAACAGAAATACATTAGCATGAAGCTAAGTCTCTGCAAGTTGTTTTTCATCACTTGAAGCAAAAGGCGGCCTGAATGGTAGAAAATCAATCTAAAAACGTACGGCGTGCTCCAGAGAGGCAGTCTTGAAAGGAATAAGTGATTTGCAGTTAATGGGCTAAAACATGCCAAACTGCTGCTATGGCGCTTCAAAGTCTGTCTGTAATGGATTTTTTCATCGAACATGCCATGTTTTTTGTTTGTGTGCAGATCCACTGATTACGGCAGCACCTACACCAAACTCAACGACAAAGTGGGTTCAAGGACGGTTTTAAGTTACCTGTACGTCTGCCCCACCAACAAACAAAAGGTCAGCCTCTCCCTGTTGTTTTTTATCCCTCTGTCTGATCTCCTCCAAGCTCTGCCCTGACATCAAATTACCGTTGCTTAAAATTGCTGCCAAATGACTGTATCTGTGTCTCTCTTCTCCCTCTTCTAATGCTATATCCCTCATGTGGCCCCTCTGTACTTTAGATAATGATGCTTAGCGACCCAGAGGTAGAGAGCGCTGTTCTCATCAGTTCAGATGAAGGGGCAAGCTTTGAGAAGCATCCCATTAACTTCAACATCCTGAGCCTGCTCTTCCACCCTGCACAGGAGAACTGGATACTGGCGTACAGTCATGACAGCAAGGTAGAGCTTCTGAGTGAATCCACGATGAAGCTTTAAGTTAAAATAAAATAATATATACAGCTCTGGATCCAGTAGATTTTTCTTTTAAATTTTGTTTTTTTAATGTCTTTCTGCTGTCAATGTGATGATAGCTGCGGTGCTCATTAACAATATCTCCCTCCTGAAACTTTAAGCGTGACGAGGATCGGCCTAATTTTGTCTTGCAGCTGTACAGTTCAATGGACTTCGGGAGGAAATGGCAGCTCGTTCTTGACAACGTGATGCCAGGCAGATTCTACTGGTATGATTACTTGTAACCTATTTTTGAACCGTTTTGTACAGTGATTGATTTTAATTTGCATAATGATAG
>OOFC01051096.1:24458-37452 GCA_900323345.1 Pseudochromis fuscus
GAGCACAAAACCCGATTACATCCACGTCACGTAGACCTGAAGAAATATTGTGCTTCTTTCTCCATAGCGCAAACATGACATGCTGTTTTTGTTGTCGCTGTCATTTAGTAATCTCCACTGCGCGGGCACAAGGTAGTGAATATTGATGTGAGCCAGTTTATCCCTGTTTGTCATAGTATGTGTCAAACCAAGAGTGTTTTTGAGCTGGGAAAGAAAGGACATCGGTTAGAGGGCATCCTCTCCACATGCATGAACAGTGAGATGTTTGATAAATAAGAAGAGCACAGTGGGTATGGCGGCAACCCGAAACAATGCATTATTTGTGCTCTTGAATACTATTCCTTCACGCACATTATGTCAAATTGTTATTTTTCAATGTTGCAGCCACCTACTTTTTCATAACAACACACATTTGCCACGCTAGATATTTATGGGAATAGCGGCTGTTTTGTCATCCCCTCTCCCTTGTTGTTTCCTTTGTTGATGCCTTGGTGAATTGAGATTAATTGCCGCTGGTGGCGCAGATTCCACACTGACTGATTTACAGCAGATAAAAACATATTGTTATGTGTTTCTCAGAATGTCCATCTGCAGCTGTGATACTCATCCCAGCCCCCTTTGTCTTGTTTTTTTCCCCCCGCCATCTCTCACCCACCACCCTTTCTTCCCTGCTCCTCTCTATCTTTTCCTCCTCCCACTCTTTCAAGGGCGGTAATGGGGCTGGACAGAGAATCAGATGTGGTCCACATTGAGACGCGCATCGCAAAAGGCCGTGAGTACCGCACTCCAGTCCTGCTGCACTTGCAAGACCCACAGGACCCCTTCTGCCTCTCATTTAGAGCGAGGTCACGGGCAAGATGAGACCTGTTCTCCTGTTCAGATTGGTCCCTGAAGTCTAGTAAAGCAGAATAGGTGTCTCTTGACAAAAACAGAGAGTTTTAGTGGGCTGATGGATGTTTCTTCGCTTTAATCTATCCCCTGTGTTCCATAGACAAACCTCAACTCCCCCTTTCTAAACAGCCTGGTATATTCTGTCAAACCAATTATAGGAGTTTCCTGCACTGGGAAAGATACTAGGATTCCTCCTGTGGTGAGAAAATCTGTATCTGAATTAGCATACAAACTCTTCCCGTCTCACACAATAACATCTTGAACTTTGTGTTGCCGTGTGACACACTGCGAGAGCTTCGACTGAATTGAATCTCAGCTAATTTGGATTTTAAAAATGCCAACTGACTTGTAGCAGTGTTTTGAGTTGAGTCTAAAACAGTTTTAAAGCAGTGAATTTAGAGAGGATTTAGCAAATAGACACTGTATAGCAGCTCCAGTGCATACCAAGTGTAAAGGTAAATGGTTGTAATTTATTTCTGATTGATTTCCTTTTGATCCTTTCCAGGAGCTCAGTATGTGAAGTGCAGAGCCCAACGATGCTCAGAAGGCAACAGACAGTATCTCTTCCCCGGACATGTAGACACCAACTCCCTAGTTGTACAGGATGAATATGTTTTCACTCAGGTTTGCAGAGTAATAGATTACACTTCTTGATTAAGTGAAACCAGTTGTCTTCATCTTTTCATGCAAAGGCTGGTGTCTCTGTAAACTTTGATTTTCTTGTTTTGTTTTTTTTTTATTATTACTGATTTAATTTTTTATTTTCGCTCTCTCGTGCACCCACAATTCATGCTTTTCCATCAAAACCCACGTAATGGTTTCCCCTCCCATCACACCTGTTCCCCACTGCCCCAGTGTGTGTTTTGATTATGTTTTGTCTCGTTCATGTCAAGGCACGCTCAGTGTTTGAGTTTCTGCACAGACATACTCCATACCTGAAAAATGTGTTAGCTCGCTGAGAGCGCACGCCAAAGGAACTGTGAATAGACAGGTTGGTGTCCTTATTACCGTTCACTCTGACTTTGACTCCAATTAGACAGCCGCAGTCAGGGTCATTATTAGAAATTTAATTTTCAAATGCCCTCCACTGTCATTGATTTCCATCCACAGCTAAGTAATTTTCTCTCCGTTGGTCAGGCTTGACGCATTTGGTCATCCTTGTTTGACTCCAACTCAATTTTAGTTAAATAAAAATCAAATGATAATAGTTTTCGTTCACGCTTTCATTCTGAATAAACACCCCTAAATGTTTGCTGTTGGTTTTTAATTTATTTATCCACAGATTTAATCTTTTGATATGGTGTGATGTTGCAGCAGCAATACTTTAGCAGTGACCCAGTTTCACTTTCAACACACTTAATCCACAGACTTGATTGGAATGGCTCCAACGCAAGAATGAAAATGTATGAAAAAATATATCACAGCGTGATTCAGAAATGGTGATTCAATAAAATGCCCAAATTGCATTTAGCTGAGATGAGATTGACCGTCAAGGCAGAGGCAGTCACGGGGAAGATGCTGGTGAAAATAACTGGACACACAGGGAGTGTCTGCGTGGAGCTGTGGTGGCACAGATGACTTTCTTGTGACTTTCATTGCTTGGGGCAGCTGGATTTAACTTGACAAAGAGTAATGAGGTTATCGATTGGGCTACAACGAAATAAGCAGTCTTCAACACCTCCAAAGTCTCTTGGGAAAGAAGGAACAGCCAAGTGCAACATCCTCAAAAATGTGGCCTGGGAAAATGCAGCTCATTGATTTTCGATAGATTATTCCATTAGAGCCCTAATGTAGTGTGTTGGGGGACAAACACCATCCTTCTAGTTGATTAGAAAATAAGCAATCAAGTAGTGTTGCCCTGCCTGTAAGTGGATGGGAAAGTGGTAGTGCATTAAGATCTTCAAGACGCACTGTAGATAAAGCCAACACAATTTTCAGTGCCTCTTAGCTTAAGACTAATTGAGATAATGATAATAATTTCTGTTGTGCTTGTAATTTTAGTCTGCTTTTGACACTGTGGAAAGCAGAGTAAAACTGCAAGTGTTTTATCAATTCAGTCATGCGTTGGGAATTAATATAACTCCTTCAGGATATGTTTCAGCTGCACGTCCTCATTTCACAACAGAGGTACATTTTGGATTGCGGCTAATTTTCATACATTACTGTGCGAAATGTGATGTTTAGATTCTTATCCGTCGTGTTGTACAACCAAATTCATTCAGCAGCGTGATGACGGCTTCAAACTTACAACCCACCAGCCAAATACCTTGATAAACAGCAGGTGGAGGGTGAAATATTGATTTTATTTAAGTTTCTTGTTAATTGATACAAAACTATTTCTGGTATTATTCTTGACACACCCTCACTTTACTTCCACCACCTTTTGCACAGCACTGTGTGTAATGTGAAAGCCTCCTCCCATCCCATTTTGTTTTTTCATTCTCCCAACAGTCTACATAAGTAAAAACCACAAACCAAATGCAGAAAACATGAAATTTCTTTCATGTACAACTTGAAAAACAACTTTTTGTTCAATTGAAACTCCTCCATGACACAGAAATATGTTCATGCTGGCTGATGACAGAGTGACAAAGCTTCTTTGGCTTCGTTGAACAGGTAACCAAGTCAGGACGAGCCAGCTACTTTGTCTCCTACATGAGAGAGTCCTTCAAGCGGATGAAATTACCTAAATATTGTCTGCCAAAGGTACGTAACAAAGACATTGAGTAACTGTCAAACTATAAAAGATGTCTTATCATAAAGAAACATGATTGTAGATGACAAGTCGTACAACTGTTATTTTGTGAAAAAAATATTTAAAAACCAGTACAAGGCCTCTCTTTAGAGTCTCTTTTGTGTTTGCTGGCTTGTAGCTGTCACTCTCACTCTGTTTCCACCCGTCTCTCTCTGTCTCTCTCGCTCTCCCTCCTACAGGACATGCATATTATCAGCACAGATGAGAAGCAGGTATTTGCTGCCGTCCAGGAGTGGAATCAGAACAACACTTACAGCCTTTATATCTCCGACTCCCCCGGGGTCTACTTTATCCTTTCATTGGAGAATCTGAGAACCAGCAGAGGACCCGCCGGTAACCTACTGGTTGACTTTTATAAGGTGTGTAGTTGGTCTTGTTCATAAACTGCTGCTGTCACTGCCTCCATCTTTCCCCTTGCAGTCGTAGCACAGTCACAGAAAACGTGTTAATTTACCAAGCTGTGCCTGTAATTGAATTAGGGCATAATTAATATTAGTACTCATAGTGTATCTTTTGTGACACATTAGAGACCTCATGCAATCTGATACAAATTCTGTTTTTTAATAAGATTTTCCATGTATGTGTAACAGTTTTTATGATATGATGCATTGCTACAGATTAAACAATTCAGAGTAGTTAAAATGAACTAACCTCTACTATTACTTTTGATTCTCTAAGTACATCTTACTTGGAATAATGTTCAGAAGCAGAGAGTATTTATGCAATGTAGTATTTTGCCTATATTACTTGGTGCAGGATCCCAAATCTTCAACGCTTTTTTATTTTTATTTTTACCATATATATATATAGAAGATACTTGCAACAAATGCACTTTTGTTGTGTTTTCGTCTTAGGTGGAGGGGATAAATGGCATGTATCTCGCCAACAAACTAGTGGATAATCACATCAAGACTTTCATCACATACAACAAGGGACAAACATGGGCCCTCCTGCCGGCTCCCGCCACTGATGTGGCTGGTAATAACCTTCACTGCATCCTGGTGAGCTTGAGCCTCTGGGCAGGAATGAATGAATGCTCTCATTCATGCAAAATTAAGCTTATGACATATATCATTTATCAAATGTTTCAACCTCATCAGCTGTGCTTCGGATGTTCTTTGATTTGGAGCCATATTTGCACAAGGCCAGGTGCCAGCGTCAGCATCAGCTCGCCTTTTTAGCCTCCTAAATGACCGAGGAGATGCTTGGCTGGAATATTCTTATTATCAGTGTAAGACACAGAGTGTCATCACGTTTAGTTTCAGGGGTCCAGGCTTTCCATTAACCTCTGTGATTTCAATTTACTACCTGTAGTCACACTGGACTAATGAATGTTAGATTATACTGAATTGCATTATGTGGCTGTGTTGTTATTCAGCAGGTATGATGTTCACATAATCTAGTCAGTATGTTCTGCAGAAAAATAATGTATATTCTTCAGTTAATAGCAGGTTACAGTGTCTCACTGAGTCATACAAATGACCACTACGCTCCTGTCTGCTCCCCCCTCCACCCTCAGCTGTTTGAAAAGCCTTATTGATGTTTTTCAGTGTGCTTTTGCCGGAGAGATGAGTGAAATGATTTGAATCAATTTTGCCAGTTTTATCAGTGCATCTTGGGGAATTTTAATTACATGCCTTGTTTGCTTTAGAATGAAACAATTCAAATGCCCTCTGTGTCCTCTCAGCCATTTTTTCTTTTTTTTCTGGCAGGGGAGATGAGAGGAACAAAGTATCTTTGTTTTATAAATGTTCTCTGAAAATGTTAGCACTTTTCTCTCAATGGGAAGAATAGTTTGAAAGCAAAGCTAATTATAATTGCTTCAGTTGAGATCTGAGATACATATTGTCTCAACTTGTGCCGTGTTGGACCCGTTTTGTTGACAGCCGTTTTGCTCGCTGCATCTTCATCTGGAGATGTCGGAGAATCCCTACACATCTGGACCCATCACCAGCAAAAAGTCTGTCCCAGGAATCATCGTGGCTACAGGTACACGAAAGGACATGCAGTCAATAACTTCACATATCCCTTGTTTCTCGCCTAAATGCATTGTAGCACTGCAAACACACAAAATTAATCACACAGTGCCCTCTTTCTGTCATTGAAATCAAATACAGAGACTTCAACTACTAAATCTCATATTTCAACTGAGATGATTAGGTTGCAGTAAGTCATAAACTTTTCCTCCGGCGGAAAATGAGAGATTCAGAAAATAACGATTTTATCAGCTGATTGTGCGTTTAGGTATGTTATGGAGTCTTTGCTATGTTAATACACACCGACTGAAATTATTCATGTTTTTGTACTCAGGGAATATTGGAACAGAGTTGTCCTCCAGCAACCTTGGGATGTTTATAACATCTGATGCAGGAAATAGCTGGAGACAGGTGAGACCCATCTACACTCTTGCCTTAAACACAAGTTGTATTCGTACCCAACAAGTGCTGGAGCAAATGTATCTTTCCCATGTGCACCAATGCAGATTTTTGATGAAGAGCACAACATTTGGTTTCTCGACAATGGAGGGGCTTTGCTGGCAGTTTTACATGCAGCGACGCCGATTCGACACTTATGGTAGGAGTAGCTTGTCTTCAACAATAGCCGACGCCATAATTACTGTAGGTGGGAACTGTAGGTGTTGAAGTTGTAGTGGGAAATTACCTGCATGTAATTTCATTTTTGGGGTGGGTTTGATGCGGTATATGATTACATTTAATGTTTTGAAATGCTGATGGGCCAACTTTGCATGATTATTGTATCGACACTGCGGCTCAGGAACCGTCTGAATCATTTCCAACAGAGGAGAGTGTGTTTCAGCTTTGTACTCTTGGTTGGATATGATGGTTTGAGTGCTTTTATGTAAATGAAAAGTAGAGCAGGGTGGAAATATGAGACTCAGAATGCCCTCATAAGTCCCTCATATTGTGGGAGCTTTGTAACACTATCTACTTTGATGTCCCTGCACACTACAGCCCTGTCAAAAGTGATTAAGCTTCGGGAAAGGTGATTTGAAGCCCCCCAAATCTATTTCTAATGTTACAACCTGAGTCATATCTTTCTTTTCTGTTGTGTTGTCACCTTCAAAAATTTACCTGAGCCAAGGAACATTTGTTCTATTGTTCAGCCTGTTGTTGAGATAATTTTTCACATTGAAGAGAATCCAAGGTGCTTCATTTTTCAACTGTGGCAAAAGCTAAATGGCCTAAAATCTTTTATCATATTTCTCCTTGCCTTGTTTTTCATCACTCAGCCTGTGTGTTTGTGGTGTTTAATGTTACATGCGCAGAGAAAACAATAGATTTATCCACTACAGATAGAAAAACAAGAATAGATAGATATTCATGCATTGACAGTTCTTATCTTTTTTTTTTTTTATTTGATTTAAATGCAGGATCAGTCTGGATGAAGGAAAGAAATGGGACCGTCACAGTTTCTCCCTGGCACCTCTGTATGTGGATGGAGTTTTAATGGAGCCAGAATCTGACAATCACATTATTACGTAAGCAGAGACACACGGGTACAGTCCAGTGGGAGTAAAACAAATATCAGGCTCGAGGAATTAGCTTATCTGTTTATGTAAACAAAGAAACGTCCAGCAGCCTAAAACCTTGGCAGGTGTTGAACATCATTTCAATAACCTGCATATCTGTATCTTAAGATGGTCTCAGCTGAAATATGCTGTTTTTTTATGAATTATCTTCCAGTTTCTTTGGACATTTCAGCCACCGGTCAGAGTGGCAGCTAATCAAGATCGACTACAAGGGTCTCTTCAGCCGGAGGTGCATGGATGGAGATTATCAGACATGGTACCTGCACAATAAGGTAACACAAGTATTAAACATTTCTCAACTTCATCTCAATGCCTGAAAAAAAAAAATCCTTCTTTCTTTACTTATCTTCACGGTTTCTTTCAGTCTTGTGAAAAACTCGATCACCTTTTTCTCCCATTGATAGGGCGAGCTGTGTGTGATGGGTGAGAAGCAGATCTATATGAAGCGGAGGCCAGGCAACCGTTGCATGCTGGCCCAGGACTATTCCAGGATCTATTCCTCAGAGCCCTGCATCTGCACAGCCTACGATTTTGAATGGTAATGACTTCTCCTCACAGTGTTTCCAGCTGGGACTTGACTGTAACTGAGACATGCATCCCCAGTGATCATTAATTCCTTTTATTACATGTTTACCAAACAGCCCCTCCACTTTGAACATCTAATTCAATTGTACGCAATTAGGGCTGCTTGTAATAATAATAATAATAATAGTAATAAAAGTATCAGTTTGCAAAACTTCATATCCTTTTAATATCTATTGCATCTTTACTGCATAACCAATATGACTGTATTCATTGAATCTAATTATAGTTAGAAAAATGTAGATGGGACTTAGGAACTTTTCATCATGCTACTGTAATTTGCATAATGTCAAGTGACTTATTAGAATTCAATTAATAATGAATTGTTAAATGAATTTTAAATATCTTTTATCCATCTGTCTGAAATTCTCTTTGATCCCCCTTGTCTGACAATGATGTCTCTAGTTATGGTCTTAAAATATGCCACGAAGCTCCAACTCCAAAGCATTTGCCCCACTACAAAAGCTTATAGCAGCTAGATTATTTTGAGTAACGGTGTTTATCGTTTCATGAAGTGTTCTGTTTTTATTTTTTTCATATTTCTGGCAGTGATTATGGGTGGGAACGCCAGACAGATGGGAAGTGCTCTCCTGCTTTTTGGTTTAATCCAAATGGTGCAACTAAAAGCTGCAGCACCAGCCAAAGCTTTCTTAACAGCACAGGGTAAGTGGCCCCCAATGTTCAGTCCATCACAAAACAATATTATTCTGTTCTGCCTTGTTTGTGGCGTCGTGTAGAATACAAACAGGAAATAGTTTTGTGGCTCTGAAATTAATGTAACGTACACTGTGCCCCAATTTCATAACACAAAATAAAGTAAGGCAGCTTCTGGTTATGCATGTTCACACTGAGACAAAAGAAGTTAATTAACACAGAGATGAGTGTTGCATCTTTACTGAGGAGCTCCTTACAAGTGGAAAAAAATAACACAAATTGTTGAAAGTGGTGACACCTCTAGAAACATTTTTTAATCCTTGGAAAATTTGTAAGTTGTTGTATGACGAAGTAAATTTCAAAGTACATATGACTGTAAATTAAAATATCAGTGTTATGTGTATTGTGTTTGTATGTAATGCTACAATGCTTGGCTAACCCCTTTTTAAAAAATGATGCGTTAAAGGTATCGTAAGGTTTTGTCCAATAACTGTAAGGAGACGGGAAGGAACGTGTACTCGCCCAAGAGGGAGGCGTGTCGTCTCAGAGCACCCCGGGGCCTCCGGTTGTCCACCAGTCTGGGAGAGCTCAGTGCCGCTGTGGGGACCAACGTTACTTTCATGGTTTACCTCGATGACGTGAGTCGCCCAACAGTCACTGCTGTGTATAATGAAACAGTTGTTGAAGTATTAATACCTGATTGAACTGATTCAGGCTTGCGTGGCTGTAGACTCACACATGGTTGGTTGCTCAGTGAGGCTGTATTCATCTGTTGAGCGAAATGCTTATGTCAGCATGTTCACACTGACAGTGTAAACATGTTATTTTTTGGTATTTACCATCTTTGTTTAATGTGCTGCTACTTGGTAATTAGCACTAAACACAATATACATCTTGGGATTGTGGGATTTAAATAGTTTTTTATGTGCTTGTCCATCAACAAAACGATTGGATCATCAGAATTGTGCCCTGATGAAAATTCAGAGTTGTTGCAGTTAATTGTGAGGATGTGAACTCCTCGAGGTGATACCACAGGAAAAGTCAAGGTGCCACCTCCAGTGCCATGACTCTGGATTATCTCCAGATCTCACTGTTAACAGAATTAATTGGAACTACTTTCTGAAAAAGCCACCTAAAAACTGCTAACAGGGCATTGCTGAATTTTTAATGTAATTTTTCCACTGCTGAGCTTACTTGACCTATTGTATTATTGCCACCACAGAAACCTCACTTTGCAAATTTCTCACAGCGTGGGCAAATATTACTAAAGTTGTTTGTCAAAGTTTTTTAAATTTGGGGAAAAAAAAACACTTTAAACTTTTTTTTTCAGAGTGATGTCAGCAGATTGTGAAGTCATCCTTGATACTTTGGGATACTTTCATGACCTCTTTTGCCTCTCCAGGTCTCTTTTCACTTTTCCTCTTGTTTTTCTCAGTTGAATTTCTGTCTCCTTTCATTCATATTCACCTACGAAGTGTTTGTGACACAGCTTACGGGACATCTCCGCCCGAGCACTTTAGCAGTGGACCAGTGTATTTATTTATTTTTTTTTACTTGTATGTGTTCTAACTGAAATATCCTGACCTAAGCCATGATGACAGATCGTATCGTCTGTCCACAGGGAGACTCACTGAGGACCAACATCCAGCTAGACTTTGGGGACGGCATAAGGATCATATACTCCAACCTGAGCAGGACGGATGATGGCATCAAGCACGTCTACAGAACGACTGGGATTTACCGAGTGACAGCCTCTGCAGAAAACAGCCAGGGATCTGACAGCAGCACGCTGTTTTTACACATCACCAGTATGTGAATACGAAACATCATTACTGATTCCTGAGGCAGTGCATATAGCATGAACCTCTTCTCTCTCATGGATAGTCACGTTCCTACTCCGCTGAATTTCATCTCAGTCATGGTTGTATTACTTTTATGCATTTTAGTCTTGGAAAAGCACACACCTGGAGCTAAATGTACATCAGCTGTGATCGCAATAATACTCAGTGCGTGTATTTATTTGATGCATGTATGGATACGTGCTGTGTATGTGTCGTCGCCTCAGGTCCAGTGGAGCGTGTATATCTCTCCGCTCCTATTGTAGCTATCAGGGGGAAGGAGGCTAATCTGACTGCGGTGGTTTGGCCGAGCCACCCCAGAACGCTGACCTTCTTCTGGTGGTTTGACAACAGCTCCGAGGTGGGAAGCTTCTCCTCCTCCTCCTCCTCCCACTCTTCTTCTGCATACACTTTTTGCGCCGTTTACTGCCATCTCCCCTCCATTCTCCCACTCCTCTCATCATATCCTTGTGTTGTTGTTCGCAATCTCAAAGTGTAAATCTACAGAGCTTTCACACAAATCATGTAAGCTGCACGTGACTGCCTTGTGTCTTCACAGAGGATCCAGCTCGGTTAGCCGGCCATATTTATTTATTGTGTTTATTGTGTGCAGTGCAACACCCCCTCATTATACAGTGTGTCAAGGGCTGCATGTACGTAGTATTCTATATTCGGCTGAGATGATGCAGGTTTTCCTGTGCAATTTTCTGTGTTTTTTCTTTTGAAATTCAGCCCATTATAACCTTGGACGGAAGCATCTCATACACATTTCAGAGAGAAGGAAAAAACAAGGTCACGGTCCAGGTTGCATCTGGGAGCACTGTAATGCAGGATTCAAAAGTTATAACTGTTAAAGGTGAGTGGGGGAGACAGTCTTCAAAGCATTTTAATTGGCAAGATGCACGTTACATGAATATGCAATATGCTATCTCTGGCAAAGTGTGATGCCTCTCGGTCAGTGCTGCAAGCTGCGCCACGTTGATGTCAACGTGAATGAATAAAATGTCACGGTACACGCACACGAAATCTTGAGGAGCAATTAACTTCAAGGCGCATGTTGCCAAATGGAAAAAGACAAAACTGCACATGAGATTAATCAAAATCCAAACCAGAAGTAGCATTCATATTCTAACAGACATCACTTTACCTTTTTTTTCCCAGAGTTCTTCAGGTCGCTGCTGTTGTCGTTTTCGCCAGCGCTTGACGAACACAATCCTGACATCCCCGAGTGGAGGGAGGACATAGGGCGTGTGGTGCGGACAGCTCTGTCACAGGTACATCAACTCCTTAGAGATCTTTCCTGGAGCCAGCGTCGGACACTAGCGGCTTTCAGGGTCATTACTATTTTATATGTGTTTGCAATAATGACACAGCAGTCGTGATGCTTTATGAACCACTTGTGATCCGTTCTTTTTTTTTTTTAGTTTATCTCTCATGGCAATAAGCAGACACAATTATCTGGTGTGAAGTTCAACAGAAGTTAATGTCAAAATGTTAGCCGTGGGACCATGTTGGCTTGTGTTCCTGGCTTCAGAGTTAAAGGTAATGGCTCCAACTTTAACCTCCACAGTAGAGTTATTATCTGCATGTGGTGTGGTCCTGTCGCTGTGCAGGTGTCTGGGGTTTCTGATGATCAGCTGCTGGTGTCTCTGTACCCGGGACTTCCAACTACAGCAGAGCTCTTTATCCTGCCTGATGAACACACATCAACTGAGAACAAGAGGAGGAGCGAGGAGGCTTTGGAGACGGTAAGATTTGATTAGTGATCATGTTAACCTTTATTGATTATTATTTCATTATTTCCTGCTCCTGATGAGACTCATAAGATATGATTAAAAAGGATTTAATGGCTGTTGCCAAATTGTGCCCGCTGGTCAATTCTTGCATTGATTTATAGTGGATCTGCTTTTTATGTATGTTTTCATATAATCTGCAACACAAAGGAGCCAACAAGCCAAAAAATGCTTAAAGGCATATTTTGGCATTTCTTCATTTTTTTAGATGAGTGATGGTTGTAAGATTTGCACCTAACTAATTTGATCTTTGTATACAAAAGATAAAAGCAAAATGTTAACAAGTGGATTTACCGTATTTTCCGGACTATAAGCCGCTACTTTTTCCAACGCTTTCAGCTTAAACACTGGTGTTTCTCATGTATCGGCGGCACGAAGCTCGTTGGCTTTTTACAAGCTAGCAAGCTCCGCGCCGCCGATACATTTAGCCTCGTCACATCAGACCCGGTCAGAGTGGACCACATGAAACTGTTCGAATAACTTCAATTGCGGCTTTTAGACAGGTGAACTCAATAGTCCAGAAAATACGGTACATAGGTTACTGATGTGATAGATGTTATCCAGTGAATACGATGTTTTCTTGAGACCATGCCACTCACGTTTTATAAACCAGTGAAGGATTAACCAGTTGTTTTACTACTTGTGTTTTATTGTGACAAACAATGACTCTTTAATGTAGTTTGGCAGTCAGCTGAAGACAGAGTTGAAAACACAAAAATGTCAACAGCCTAAATGAATTTACACAGGAGTCAGACACAGCCACCCATCCTGACCTCTGACCTCACTGTAATGGGGTGAAGCTAGAAAAAAAAAAGCCTTGAAATCCTCATCATTCGTCATCAGTGTGTCTTCTCTCTCTCCTCCAGCGTTACTTCCTACCAGACGTTACCCAGGAACATGCCCAGCCACCGGGCCCAGATCGTGCCCCGCT
>OOFC01051096.1:43356-100200 GCA_900323345.1 Pseudochromis fuscus
CAGCATAAAAAACAAATGTTTCCCTTTGCAAAGAATCTCTCCAAAGATGGGTTTTTTTTTTACTCATTTTTACTCAGTTTGTGGACTTGATTGTTTGGCTAACGTGTCTGATCACGTGACCGAGTGAATCTGGTCGTTTTTCAAAATAAAACGTCTTTCAGACTATAACGATCAATACAACAGAATTTATATAAATCATTAATTCTTTCTGCCCGGCCCGGTAACAAATGTCTCACGGACCGGTACCGGGGCCCGGCCTGGTGGTTGGGGACCACTGATATAAAGCACTGAGAGAGCACAAACCTCTGCTATAAGGTATAATCCAGCTGTACCAATGTTACAGACTGAACACTGTTGCCCTCTTGTGGTGAAATAACAACACTATCTTGTTAAAATATTCACCCATTTCAACAGAGAGGGGTTTTTAATAATGTAATCATTTGTTCCTTGGGTAATTACAGATCTCGCTGTCAAAAAAGAAATTAATTGAGGTTTGTTCATAGTTTTTTCTGTATTGTTGATAACTACAAACAACAGCCGATAATGTAATAAATTTGCCCTTTTGAAATGTAATAGGCCGTAATAATAACAACATAATATGTAATGTAATAACATAATAAATTGTTACGTTATTAGCCAGAAGTTATTACGTTATTGGTTCAGGACTTTTATTATGTTATTGGCCTATTACATTTCAAAAAGGGCAAATTTGTTATGTTATCTGCTGTTATATTACCTTATCGACTGTTATTACATTATTGGCTTCAACATGACCTGACTGATGGAGGTAATAATGTAAATAAAAAAAAAAACAACCTACGGGGCAATACAAGAGGAAAAAAAATGTTAAAGCTTCCTTTTATTGGATTAATTCAAAATTGAACTATCATCAGTTGCTATAAGGATATCTTTCCCTCGAGAAGTATTAAATTAATATCATACAGCTCTTAAAATGATAAATGTAATGCAATAAAAAAATGTGTTTCTTCTGTTACTTTGATATTTTCTTCTATCACATAAATTGACCCAGACTATAAAATCTGTCAAGTGTAACCTTTTTATTTTGTCTTGTGTCTTTATGATTTGAATGGATAATACAACCCAAACAACAGAGAGTTGTCTGCTGAGGTGACTGCTCTGCCTCCATCAGAGAAAAATATAATTAACGCTATTCAAAGTTTGGTCATCAAAGAATTTATTAAATCACCTCCTTTACTTTTACGCTGTGGATAAATGTTTACCGCCCTAAAACTAGACGTCACTGAGTTGTAAATATAATGTATATGTATAAAAATGTCAAAAACAGACTGTTGTTTGTGCTCAAGACAGAAATGTGTAGTCGGATGTGCTCTGTAAGAAAACATGGTGCTTTCAATGACTGTTTCTGAGATGATGGTACACAGGATCAACGTCTGGCCTCAGCAGTGGAAATATTGAAAACTTGTATATAGAATAAGATGGAATTTAAATCTATACACTAGCTTCATCCTACTTTATTGTAAAGTCCGCCCACTGAGCAGACAGTCGTGTGTTTCCATGACTTTAAGTCCCACGATAAGCTGTATGAGCTCTTTTTTTAAAACTTCTTTTAATTTTTACAGTAGCATGCCCTAATTATCTGTGATAGACTATAAAAGACTATATTGGGGTGAGCGAGTACTGTATATGTATCATGGTGATTTTAAAGTTTACTTGACACATTAAAAGAATTATTAAACACCTTGTCTAATAGTCTAGTTGTGCAATTGCCCAGAAGTTGTGCATGATATAATCAACAATATTGTTCCTTTTTGTCAATTATATAACAGCCGTCTTGTTTTAAATCACATTTCTTACTGTGAACAAATTGCCATTTTGAAATTGTTCAAAATAAATGTATTTTTATATGGAATTATGTTTTTCTATTATGCATACACCTGTAGTATGTGTTATACTGGGATATGTAAGATTATAATATGGCTTCTTCTTTACTTCCTGTTTTTGGCCGGATGAGAAATCCCTGCGTTGCCATGACGTCAACCTGAAAACAAATGGGTTCAAGTGGCTTTGTATTTACAGCTTTACTATGGTCTTATCTGAAACACAGGTGCCTTGTAACAGCAAGTGTATCAGCCTCAGCGCACCACTTTTAATGATCCCACATAGGCTCTGAAGTCAGCGTTAATGGGCAGAAGTGTGATAACACCCATGTGAAGATTCCCATCTGACATTTAGACTGAGCTTCGTTTTACCTCTATCTCTCTATCACTCTAGCTGCCAGTTACAGATGGTTTCTATTTAATGGGAACAATCACTGAGGCTGCAGTCAAGTGATGAGAACCTGATGATTTTGTAAAGAAGAACTACAGGCATTAGTAGGGCTCCCTCTCTGTCTTCCGATTAGGGAAAAAAAAAGTATTGCACATTAAAATGTCAGAGACGGCAACGTTGGAGGACAAAAAACATGCGGCTGATTGGCTGAAATAAGTCTTCACGCACAAAGCTGCAACAACCAGGCCCTTGTTCCTCTGTTTTGCATTTTGTTTGCCACTTCACCAGCTCCATATCACACACCAATCTTCATCACTCCAGCAGCCATCAACGCCCCGAGAGTCTTATTCTCGCTCCTGCTCTCAGTCTGAATTAACACCAAGGCCTTTCTCTAACTGCCCTGGGATGTTTGGCGGTGCACAATCAAATTGAACGGTGACAATCACTAATGGATGATTCGCTGCAGCCAGACACTGTAATGTAGCACTCAATGAAAGGAAACATGCTCATCAATTTCACACTGTGGCTAACACAATATTGCTGTGGGTTATTGTTGTGGGACATTTTTCATTCAAGGTGCTACCCAGACTGGGAAAATCTTCCTTGTTGATTGTGTGTGTTGATTTCCTGGAGAGGGGATAATTAATTTGTTGCACAGTGGGAGAGCCAAGGAACCAGCCCATTAGAATCACTCCAGGCTACTTGGTGCTTTTCATTGTCCTCCCGCTCTGCTCCATTGTATCATGCAAATGGCTGCGCAGAAACTTTGGGCATGCTATGCAACACTTGTTAAGAGACAAAGCAGAAAAAGCAACTAATTGTATGAAGTGAGAGTGCCCATCAATCAAAGTTTCTGCCAATTTGTTGGTAGTGGTGGAGTCATAGTTGTGCTTCTTATAAAGGTTGCTATTTGAGTAGTAGTCAACTATATATGGTGCATTTACACTGGTACCTACTCGCTTTGCTTCGTTTCGCCTCAGATCGCTCAGGGTTGGCCCCCCTCGGTTGCATTTACATTGCCGAGGATAGTCCTTACTTGGTGTAGCTGGCCGTCATTCGTGACATCATCTTTTATGCGATTCTTTCATTTCTGACCGCGCCGTCCAGCTCCCGTTGAAGTTTCTCATCGGCGACTGACAGAAAGGTTTGCACCTCGTCCTGAGTCCATGGGGCAGGATTTCTGACAGATGCCATTTCTCTTCATGTTGTTATTTCGTCTGCACGGTTTGCTGAAGATTTAAAAATGCCTACGTGTTTGCGGGGACAGATTACGTGCCGCGCAGTGATGATGCAACGACGCAGTGACGATTCCAACCAATATGATTTTAGTACCTGTTCCGACCTGACCCGGTACTTTTTTTTTTTGGAAGTGCAGCAGAGGGAGTACGAAAAGTTGTACCAGGTACCAAGTTCCAGGTACTATTTTTGCCAGTGTAAATGTGTCAAAACCGAAGCAAAGCGAGTAGGTACCAGTGTAAATGCGCCGATAGAGAATGGGAACATCCGTGGTGGATTATGGGATGCGTCCGCCATGTTTGACGTTCTCAATGGTAAACAGACAAATAGCGTCAGGAGTCAAAAATGTGTATTTGACACATGAGTAGCAAAAATAACCCTCTATTGTTACAGGAACAACCGGCCACACTGAAATATTGTTGATTCTGCTTTATTCCGCAACCATGGTTACTTCTGCAAGATCCAATGAAAAACACAGTAACAACCCACTGAATAATCACGTCACTTGTAAAGAATGCGTCGTTAGCCTCTTGAGAAACAAAATACTGCAGTTCACATTTCTAACATTTTCTTTTTTTTCCTAATTAAGATGTATTTTTAAGTAGCTAGAAAGAGGAAAAAAAATCATCATGCAAATATGTTCACAATCATATTCACAGGTTAATTATTGGGACTTAACAAAAATCGTTAAATAACAAGCACAAAATAAAACTCTTCTGATGATGGAGAGTTCATCTGAAGACGAGCACGAGTTTATTTATGCTTCAGGCTCAATCGGAGGATTGGAGGGAAGAAGTATGGAGGAGCCTCTAGTCAATTTGTCTTACTGACGTATGATGCTGACAACACTTAAAAAGAAAAGTTTGATGAAGAAGAACTTCGGTACTTATCCCAAAGAGACAGCAGCTGACCAAAGCGGTGTGCGTAGGCTGAGCCTTGTTGACAGGAGATACGTCTTCTCTATCTCTGTGTCCCTCGCAGCGAAGGAGATGAACAAATCTGCAGCCTTTTGTCCGCCAAGTCCTTGGGGGCAAGCCGAGAACAGACTGCAGGCTCCTCGGCTTTACTGTAAACTGAGGAAACACCGTGTGTAGATGCTGGTGTCCATCTGGTAAATAAACAGTCCGGGATAAATAAATAAAAAGGTGTTTAACCTTTAAAAAAATTCTTCTTCCAGTCAAACCTGGTGTAATTGTTCTGTTGTCCTATAAGAAGACGCCACAACCTTCACAGTGAGATCAGAACAGATGAGAAATGATTCATAATTTCGTCAAGGAGACTCAACTTGGGGTGGTAAATCACATCTCCGTCATCACAGGCGACGGATAGCAAATAAACCTTGAACTTCCAAGTAATTAATCAAAGTACAAATGTGGCACAGATTTTTTTTTACTGCATTACAGTAAGTGTGCAGCAACACTGTAGCTTCTTAGTTTTTAACAATTATTCAGGACATTTACATTTTTGTTCTCTTCGTACAACAAATGCTCCTGGCAACAAATAAATATGAAGCACCAGTTTAAAAGTCAATGCATTTAACAGTCAAATTATTGACCACATAGCAATCAAGTGTAAGACTGCTACTGCAATAATAATCCAGATAAATGCTTTAAAAACACTTGTGTGATGTTCATTCATTCTGGTTCCTTCACTGTCACTAAAACCACTTATTTGAGTCTCATAAACAAGAGGGATTGTTCAGATTCCCATCTACTGTGTATACCTATCTAGGATAATCTTCTGTTCTTATTTTTGTTATGACATATATAACATTTTGAGCGGCAGAGAGACAGGCTTGATGGAATACACAGATCGGGGACTAGGAGCCCTGCTTCATCTCCTGGATATTGCAAGCTTTCATTTGATGAGAATCTGGTGATAAGATTTACTGATTGTACAGAGCTTAATGAATCTTCTTCCCTCACTGTCTTACTCCGATAAGCTATTTCCACATAGTTAAATAAAAGTAAACTTCACAAACACAAGTCCAAAAACAGAAATAGGAGAATATTTTGAGATATTATTACACATCGTTCTCGTACTGCTTGTTTGATATTTTCATATTTGAGCAGACGCAGCTGTAACCAGCTGAGACAAATAACTTTTACTTCTTCCATTATGGATGTACATTATTTACATAAAAAGATCAATGTCCTTGCAAAAATACAAGTATTTCAGTCAAAAAGTGTTCCTTTTCAAGAAGCAAGTATAAATCTGTACAGTCTCCTCAGAGGGATTAGGCAGCACAGTGTGAACTGGTCCATCCATGCATGGGTAGCAAAACACTCGAGACCATTCATTGTGACCGTGGTTTCATAGCTTGCTGGAAGTAACTGCCAAAGAAGATGTATTGCTTTCGAGTCGGTCATAGACTCTCAACATTAAAACACATGGGGCGCTTCATCAGAGAGCTTGATGTCTGTGTGAGATGGCAGGTAGCCTGGCAAGGGAGAAGAAAGCAAAGAGACAGAGGAGGAATTTTATGTAGCTATTTGCATAAGGGTGTATTTTTGCAGGCAAACACATTTATCTTGGATGGGTCGATTGTTTAGCTACGGGTGGAGGTAAATCAACTGGAACTTCATAGATATTTCCTGATGAAAATGCTTTCACCACTCGGCTACTTTCCTGGTGCGCTAATTATTTTATTGGGTCAAATAATTCACCTAGACATTCTCATCACTTTAGCTCGCACTTGATTGTGCTTCTCTTACCTGTGCATACTAATACCTCACTGTGGCAAAGTCAGCTTGGCAAATACATAAATAAACAGCACATAATAATTATAGGAACTGTATCTTGGCAACTTGTGACAATACAGGGAGGAGGAGATAATAGAATCAGCACTTAACAGTAAATGAATCACGTATCTCCGGCCTGTCACTGAGCTTCAACTTGTGGTTACTGCTCCTCTCTGTCAACCACTGTGACAACTTCCTTTGCTGTGTTAAAGAGTTTGTTGCGAAAAAACAAACGTATTGTTTTGCTGTGCATATAGTTTTATTTTTATGTGATTTCTGCCACAACTTAAACAAAAAAGAGGTTCATTGAATGTCACTTTTGTTCATATGATTAAAAATCTGATTATAAAACCATGTGTCAATCTAGAAACAATGTCCTGGTTAAGGTGCAGCTACATTTGCTTTCTGCTTACAAGCACATTGCTAGTTGATGTCATGACACTATCTGCTATCTGTGGACCAAGAAGCTGTCCTCCAATAAAAATACAACAACAAGAAAAGCAATTGTTGTTTACGTACTTAAGCTATGTGTGTAATAGCCAACAACTAGTTAACAACAATAACTACCGTATTTTCCAGACTATAAGCTGCTACTTTTTTCCGACGCTTTGAACCCTGCGGCTTAAACACCGGTATGGTTCATGTATCGGCGGCACGAAGCTCGTTAGCTTTTTACAAGCTAGCAAGCTCCGTGCCGCCGATACATTTAGCCTCGTCACATCAGACCCGGTCAGAGTGGACCACATGAAACTGTTCAAATAAATTCAATAGCGGCTTATAGACAGGTGTGCTCAATAGTCCGGAAAATACGGTACATTACTGTTGTCCACAGCAGGGTCTTCAGTTCAGTTATTGATCAGCTCTGTATATCTGTAGTGAACCATCTATAAACAGCCTCATACAGTACATACATACAGTTTGGGCTTAAATTGAGACTATCAAATGTAAACTTCTCTGTATGGCTTCTTTACAGGTGTTTCTATAAACCCTTTTAATAGGAACTCTTATTTTGAAGAAATAAATGAAACTGGTTGAAAATGTACTCTGTGGATTATCTAACGTAATGGGAAAATTATTCCAGGATGGAGAAGAATTTTCTAAATGTCATTACATCAGGTAAGTGTAATTATGCAGTTTTAAGTACTTAAGTACACCAACACTGCAGTCACTTCAGCAGTTAGACATGTATTTCAGTTCTCAAAAAACTTGTATACTGTGTATTTAATGCGGCAGGACCACAGACAGTGATTAGAATACAACTCTAAATGAAAAATAGAGCTTTATTATTCAACATAGGCTGACAAAACACATTTGAATAAACCCTGTAGCTGCAAAGAAGACATAGATGCATAAATACCTCTGCTTTTTGAGTCCAGCTGTACATCCACATGATCCAGTGAGGTCAGCTTGTCCCCCTCTGGGTTTGGGACGGCTATGGAGGTCACTGTCGGGATGACCTCTTGTTCTTTGTCAGGCTGCTCCGCAGTGTATGTGTTCATGCCCGGGATCTTCCTGCAGGTCGTGCAGAAAGGGTAGAAGGGGGGGGAAGATTTTTAAAAAGGCAAGTTAATGGAAACCTGCCATCAGGTCTGTTTCACTAATGCTTTCACTAAGCATAATGTGTCACACACTATTTTTAACTGTTAAGGATGGGAGAGGATTGCTTGAAAGCTGGAAACTAGGGCATTTTGCATTCCACTGGGCATTGCTCTCTCACTTTCATATTGTTCACCTCAGTTTTCAATCAATTTTTCATCCCCTTAGATGCATCCCCCAATTCTGCTTAAAACTAACATCTTGCATTTCTAATTTCAGATTCATCCCTTGTGAATTTGTGCTGCAGCTGGTGCTGTGACATTTGAGGCAGCTTAAGAAACTCAAAGTTGATTCCTTAACGTCGTAATTACGATACAAAAAAGTTAAAGTTAACTTATGTTTTACTTTATAATGAGTAAAATTCTACACAAACTACAGAGGGACTTACCCACCCCCCCTCTCATGATTGGCATGGGATTACCTGCAGCAGAGGATGCTATTTACTGTATGTCCCTCACTGTATAATATATGTTGTCTCAGGACTTATCTCCTCAACCTTTCCTGCCATTCTGCGGAGTATGCCTCACCTTGAATGGCTGTGTTTAGCATTTCCGAAAGGTCAACCCTCACATTGTCAGATAGATGAATATTGATAACTGCAGGACTCTGACACCCATTCAGCACTCTGGGAGAATTGATTAGACTGTCATTCCCTGTAATATTCTGCAGATTGAGACAGAGGGGAATTGTCTTATTCCTCAAGCTATTATTGTGTCACGGGTGTCCATAACTCAGCGATATAGAGAGTATGAATATTTCTGGAAAGTTTCAGGAGTTCAGCTGTTAGGTGCTTGCTTGTAGAGAAAGAGTAGTGAGAGTCTAAATAAGGCTGTGCGAACACACACTGCAATAACATATCACATGAAAATTGGAGGAATCATTTCCACACATCCTCTCACACAGATATCCTCATGCCTGTGCCTTGCATGTAGTTACAATATATAATATCCAGTGTACTGTACCTCTTAAATTTATATATTACAAAAACAGCCAGGCCCATCAGTACGACTGAAACCAGCATGATGATTGCAGTGCTGCTGTGGCCGCTGTCGCTGCTGTCCATAAGAGGAGCTTTGGAGGAAAAAGATTGAGAAAAATGACAGTGACAACGAAATGTATTGTGTAATAATCCTATTAAATATTACTGGACAATCTTGACTGAGAGTGTAGTAGTAACTAGTATCCGATTAACACCTGAGTACATGGTTTAAAAACAAATAATACACCAATAAGACAATAAAAAAGACAAAAATTCACACTGTTGATTGGTTCTACTGTGCAGACTTCATTTTAATTTGTTCCCACAGACGTCAGGTTCATCTCCAAACTGGAAGAACCGGCTTCAGTCAACACTGGGAACACCACCTGAAAAACACCTCTCTGCCAAATAAATGGTTCAGACTGCCATTAGCTCAGGTAGGTGTGCGACTCACCCGGAGACAGCCGTGTGGCGTACACGTTCACCTGCACCCCCGGCTTGAGTGCGAACTGGATGAGGTCTTGGTTCAGAGCACTTAGCAGAACTTGAGAAAGCTATGAGGAGGAGTGACAGAGCAGAGGAGACTCGGTTAGCAGCAGCAGCAGCTGTACAGCAATATTCCACAGTCATCAATATTTCAGCCACAGTCATTTCATCCAACAGTCTGAATTATGAATCAGAATTTTTGCTTCCTTCTAAAGAGGAGCAAATGTTGATATGACACACAGAAAACCAAACCTGCTGCACTGAAACCTAACAGGCTTTAATGGTGATGGAGCTCCTATCAGGTAAAAGGGCGTTCGGCTTATAGTCTGGCAATGACATTTAAAAAAAACAAATAAATAAAAATCTGTTGCTATTTCAGGGTATTTTTCACTGGTATTTCTTTGGTATACAGCTTTAAAGAAAACACGATTTCTCCATTTAAATGTTCAGTGAGGCAACATTATTGGAAATCAAAATATGTTCTAATATCATAAAATTGCTGTTTTAATTTTGCTCCCTGAAGTGCCACAAGTCCCCCTGTTTTTCACACCTTGATGAAGCAGTCATTTAACAAGAGACCAAAATGCCTTCCCAGTGCCCATTTGAGTCCTTAGCCATGCCTCACTAATTCCATCTCGCTCTTTCTAAAATCTTTCCACTGGTTAAAATTAGACCGCTCTACACAGTATGAATAATTACTTTTTGTTCTAGTGGCATATCAGGGTCAGTAAATCTATTACACATTTTAATAAGCTGCTCCACACATACACTCAACACATGCACATGTGTATGTGTGGGCACACGCTCACTTAATGCCTCCACATTGCAAGTCATTCACTGGAGATGAGAACAGTGAACTGAAGATTTATTACCCTATTGTCTGTGAGGTTCTGCCAGGTAATCAGACAGGCTTTAGATAAATACATCTCTTTAATTCCCAATCCAGGCCGCCTGCCCCAGTTTGTCTCCTTTCTCGATGGTGCCAATTATATGATGCATCAATGTAATTAAATACCTATTAACTTCGTTCAAGACTGACTGTGAGCCAGCAAAATTATGTTTACTTGTGATACATTGTGGTCCTCTCCGTTATGATGAATAAATGAGCTTGTCTAGGATGTACTTTAACAAAACAGCTCCGTTTTATTGCTTTGTTTACCTGTTTGACAACGAGATGAGAGATCCGTTTCCAGGAATGTGATTGTGCAGTGAGAAAACAGTAACCGAGGAGCATGATGGCTTGAAAATGTGGAGGATGTTACTGAGGTTTATGCAAGTATGTCAACTTCTAACGGTGGCAGAGAGTCTGATGACATGTTGTGAGATGCCTTGTGCTGATTTTTTCTGCGGCCTGATGGATGTGGTTTCAGTGCTGTTACACGGGAAGACATTGCCCTCTAGTGTGGAGATAATGTATTACTCTTTACGAGGGACTGAAATACAAACTGCACATGTGGGAACATTCAAATCATTCAAGCATTTAAGTTACAATCTAATTTGTGCTTTTGCAAAACAACAATCAGAGAGAAAAAAAAAGCAAGTCTCTTTGTTAAATTTGATACATTTACAGTTTAAATTTGTGTTGCATAATCGAACCATTGTAAAACCTGGATTTAATGTCTCTACAGAAGTATACTACTCTGTGGAAACTACATCAGGAGGGAGTGTTGACCTGCTGTTGGAAGTAAGGAGGTACATGAGATGCATGCTAATAGCAGCGAGTCTATAGAAAACACATTTCTCTTCTTCCCTTTGTTTTCACTTAATGGACCACACCAGACTTTGCACATGTTTTAGCCCAATTACTACAAAAAAATGTACAGTCCTCATTACTGCTGACCTTTTCCAAGGCACACCATCATGTTTTTTCCTACCCACCACGCAGCCAGTGGCTTCCATTCATTTCACTGTGGTATGAAAATACATTTTCAGGGACTTTAAACTCGGATGACTTCGGTAATCCATCACAATGAGCATCATGTCTGGATTTATTTTTGTCAAAGGCAACCTTATTGTTGCGTGGCGATGGAGTGCAGACTTTTCATATCGAGTTGCACTTAAAACTTTGTTACTATGCAACGATAATGTAACCCTGACAAAAATAAATGCGGACATGATGCTCATTGTGATGTATGGCCTCACCGAAACAAGTTTCAAGCCTCTGTGAGTTGATTTCTCCTGAATGAAATGAATAGAAATGATGGCTCCATCGAAGGTAGAAAGAGCATTTCAAGTGTAAAAAAAAAAAACAGTAAAAAAGTGGAAAATCTTTGATTCTTTTCGCCTCTTGTATGATAAATATTAATCTCTCAAATAAATTGGAAAAGTAAACGTGCTGGTAATAGTAGTTACAGATAAGACTGGGTGTATCTGCACAATTATTGCCTCTATTTGTACTATTTTGATTACAGTGCAGTTAAGCTGTGGCCTTTCCTGTGAAACATCTCTTGAATACTTATACAACTAAAACTCCAATAATAGTGAAATCAGAGAAAGAATGTGGGATAATGGAGAATGGCTGCAACCAAAACTGAAATTATTTAGTTCTCAACAACAAAATCTATTCTGGAAGTGAGGATGTGTTTTCATATTTTTTTAAAAAAATGTAAAAATGTGGAAAGAAATTGACATAATGCTGTAAATGTGCCAATAACCCATGTAACCTGACATACATCACTGGAAAAAGGGCAGTGTTCCTGTATAAAACTTGCATTGTCCATGTTAATCTGCTCGTTTTACTTGTAAATGTCAATAATAAAACTCTGCAAACAAGATGTAACCTTCGGGCGCGAGAAACATAATACAATACGGTTTCTTTTAAATACAACAATAGAGCTTAAACTGATAACTCGACAGTGCCGAACGACACTCTGAAGTAAAGGACGTATTCTCCGGGGATGTTCTCTCCAGAGGCAGTCGCTTAACTTTCTCAGCTTTTTTTTTTTTTTTTTTCTCCTTTTGGATCACAGAAAACCACATCACACTGAACATCTGCCAGGGGCCATTTAAATGATTAGATGAGACAGTACCTGATCCAGGTGCGCCCACTTTTCATCCGTAGCTCTGTCTCTTGACCTCTTCTCAGGTACAATGAAAATCTCGGCTGTGGTTGGTAAACCTGGCAGCACTGAGACCAGGAGCTGATCCTCGCTGATACCCGTGACCTTTAATCACAGCAACAAGGCCTCATTAAAGAAAAGGTTTTTTTAAATTGACACAGTCTGAGGTGATAGTCCACGCTCTGGAACATGAGCCTTGGGGGTCGCTGGTATTAATGAGTAAATACTTTCTGCTTTCTGCTTCATATATCATTTGCCTAAGTACCAGTCACTGTCAAGATATAATGCACGGATCAAGTGAAACACGCAAGTTCAATTTGACAGTCTTTGGTAAAGGCCAGGGCTTTTAGTGCATTTATGCCGTAACCAGAGGTCTGCTGTCAGTTTCCTGGTGTAAAGCATGGTAATATCTGACAAGACAGAAGGTCAAAGTGAATGTTTCATACTGAGGGCTACTGTAGGATATATATAGAGCTCTGTATCCAGGTCTTTTACATAACCTGCTGCTTTTTTGACATCCCCCGCTGTGTCTAAAAGGGAAAACCAGACACACTTAAACAGAGTTAGGCTCCCTTTAATTGAGGTTTTGGGTGTTCTCTCGCCGGCATTCGACTCTTTACAGAGCAAACGGCAACTGTCACAGCAGCACTTCTCCTGCCCTTTAGTGTTTTGACAAGTTCAGCTGAAACGTAACTGGTAATAATGATTTCGGGTGATGTCAGCGCGCAGAGGTTAACAACTAATTACACAGCAAAGCGAGGTTAAAGACACTGCAAGTATTGGAGTGAAACACTTGACAAGATCACATGCATACATTACAAATGTTGCAGAACAGGAGCAGAAGTGTTAGTGGCTCACTAGACAGAAACTTGAGTTTTTCATTCCTTGCTAAAGCTGCTAATTGCAAGAATTCAAATGAGGTCTTGTGGAGTTTAGATCATCCCCGATTATATTTATAATACAAGCAGCTGAAAAACACTGACCTGAACCATGCAGCTCTTCACCACTCTGCCGATGTCCTCTCTCCACTCAGCCACCCCGGGGTTCATCTCGTCCAAATTAGAGGAGAAGGCCAAAACATGTGACCGGAAATAATCTGAAATGCAGGCAAAAAAAAAAAAAAACCCACTCCTGTCAAACTTAATGATACAACATCTCTCTATACACTAATCCACTTCAGACACCTCAACTGACCCCTCACTCACACCGTGAAGCCACATGTGCACAGTCCATTCACTCTTTATATGAACAACGTGGTTGAACTTTCTGTCGGAAAGTTTGGTTTTTTTGAATATTTTGGTCAAACTTCATTTTAAAAATCTGTTGTTGACTCCTCTACGTGCATCATCACCTACTGCAAAAGTCTCGACTGTGTTTATTTGGTTCTACTATACAAGGCAGTTGTAGTTCCCATGATAAAATATATTTATCTTGCTCTATTGGCAGAAAGAAATGAACTGCTGCTCACTGGAAAGCTGCTAAATCTTCCATCAGCTTCAAACACAAGCTGCAAGATTTTTCCAAAATTTGTGCGTTGGTGTGAATTTTAACTCTTAGTAACATTTAGAAACTATATAGAAACAATGTGATGGTTGATGTGTGTCAGTGTACAGTTTTTGTGATTCCCAACCATGGGATCAGATTCTGTATATGTGTCTGTGTCCTAATTATAAAAGCAAAATAAGAATATACAAGAAGAAAGTGTTTACATTGCTGGTAATGGGAAGCTAATTTGCTATGTAAATGCAGATACAAGCCATTATCCGCTTGTCATTTTGCAAGCTGTTGCCAAAGCATGAACTAGATAATAAATAATATATTTAAAAACATCTCAAAGTTGACGTTTAGAAACAGGAAGTTCAGTAAGGGTTTAATTTGTCATATCTCCTGTCCCTCGTCAGAAGATGGAGTTTCAATGTGACCAAAACTCCAGAAATTTATTATGAGAGCAACTAAACCATCTCCTAAACTGTCTCTACTGCAACTCAGAAAACTCTCTTCACTGATGAAGGTCATGAAATCTCGATTAAATGAATTTTTTTTTTTATTATTATTTTTACTGTCAAAAGGCTGTAAAATTTTGAAGACATTCACTGGTTCCCTCTCGATTTAAAAAATGTGGAATCGATTTTGTTTTTTTTCACTTAACCGTGATATTAAGAGGCTGTTCAAGTGCATAAAAAAATATTATATACCGTAAACTGCCAGCCTCATCTGGTCCTGATGGACTGTATTTCCTACTGAAGCCTGAACAGTGATGGTGTGACTTCCCTCCTTGGAGAAAGTGAAGGACATCGCTCCATCGAGGGTCACAACGGGCTAAAAGGCAAAGAGACATGAGGTGAGATGTAACTATCTACTTGCTATCCTGTCACACAGTAAAAATGAAGCTTACCTCTGTTTTGTTATCAAACCACCAGTAATAAGTGACTGTCCCCACATTGCTGGGCCGCAGCACTGTTGTGAGGTTTACTGCTTTGTTTTTGACGACCACTGAAGGGGCCAAGAGCTGGACCTGCTCAAGCTGACCTTTAGAGAAAACACAAAGTACAACATCGCACCTTTTTATCTAAATGTGGACACAGTATACTGTTTGCATAGCACTCTGAATTTCACTAGAAACCATGTTTTCAGCCATATCTTGGTGCATTGCTGAGCACCTGGAACACACTGAGCATATTGACAGACAATGTGGAAGCTGATTACACGGCAGGAGTGGTTTGACAAGTGTCTGTGGATGTTTTTGATGCTTTTTGTGGCCATGAAAATGTCACCATAGGAAACTATTCTAATGAGCTGAATTCCAGCTGACCACCGGTGCTCTCCTCTGTCAATGAGGAGACAACAAACAGCTGTCTTTTACGCCTACGCCGGATGAATGACACTCAAAACTTTGGATGGAGATTTTGTGCCGTGTCTCACTTTAATGAGCCAATTTAAAGCTGCAGAAAACTGTATTGTGTTGTGTTTTTTTTTTCCTAAAGGTTCACAAGTGTTTTGATCTATCTGGAGGATGTTGGATCGTGTAGTACATGATTAGCTGTGATAAAAAAAAATGTAGACTCTAACTTTGTAGCGTAGTCACTTTGTGGTATTAACCAAACTCAAGTTAGTCAAACTGAATCATTATGTTGCAGGAAACACACACTATCATCTAATCTAAGCCTGTGAACTCACACTTAAATTAAAGGGATGTTACATGATTTCTGACATTTTACCAGCAACCTGTAAACAAACAGTTGTGCTTCTTGACTCACAGGAGATGTGGAGGTAGAGTATGACTCGGTCGAACCCCAGAGAGTTACTCGCAGTAGCAGAAACTTGGTAGATGCCGACTTTACTGTAGATGTGCTTAACCCCGTCATCGATGGAGCTTATGTTCACATACGATATAGCAGTCCCGTCGCCAAAGTCCACTGTTATACTTGTCATGGAGCCAAGGCCCTTCAAAAAGAAAACAAAATACTGTCACTCACACTGTAACCTCCGTTGTTTGTCAGTGTCCTCGCTGACACGTAACAGAGTGCATTTTCCGTAATACCTACAAGAACGAGGTCATGTTGTAAATCATGTCACTGCATATTTATTTGATACGCTCCAGCCTCTGACAGCAGATCCTGATATACAGTACACTTAAGGGGGAAAAAAATAAATCCAGCCTACAAGTGTCCTGTAATTCTGAATAAAGAGACGTCCGCACCTCTTCCAGAAACACCAAGAAGGTGACATTTTTCCCCAGTGTTGCCACCAGTGTTCCCTCACTGGTGAAGAGCTGGAGGCCCCTGGGTGCCTGACTGGGACACTTTTGGCGCCTGGGGCTGTACTTCAACACACTTCCCTCGGTGCAGTTGTTAGACAAAGCCCTGCGATATCTGGAATTCATTATGGAGAGGACACAGATGAGAACTGTATGAGTGTGAAAGCAGCAACACACATAAAACACAGAGGAAGACATTCATAAGCAATATACCACAGTGTGTGTTTTTCTTTTTTTTTTATCTGCCATAGGAGATAAGCTTAATTAGTTTTTATTCAACACCACAAATGTATTCCTAGGAATGATTTGAAACCGGATCTTATTTGTTACTTTTAATTTATCTAAAAATAATGTTATATTTTGTCACATAAAACATAGTGATCATGATTCACCCATTACTTTTTTCTAGTTTATTGCTAATTAGTTTATAAGCAGTCTCAGTGGCAGCATGTGACGCTCAGGCTGGTGGGAGGTTTGCAGTCGGCTTATTGTGGCTGACGGTTCATTAGTGGCAATAAATACACTAAAGATCAGCCTCACACCAATCTGTAATCCTATTAGTGCCCTGAATTTCCTGCTTGACACAAATGTGTGGATATATATACATTTTCAACAGATCAAGCTGAGCGTTTTTTGTTCTTTTTTTTTCATATACTATGGAAGCACAGTATGAGATAGTCCTGTTTTGAATGATAAGAGTATAGTGTCCAAACAACCACACACAGAACAGCAGGAGATTTTCCAAAAGTTGAGCTTAACAGGAACCAAGGACATTTGTTCAGCCAGTGTTTCTTCAGCTTGTGTCAATACAAATGAATGAGGTGTACCCGGTGGTATTGAGGAAGCTGTCCCCTGTGATGCAGTCTCTAGATGTTGCTGCAGGAACAAACCAGAAAGCCGGGGTGCAGCTCCCATCGTTCTGCCTCTCAAACCCATAGTCACTGCAGAGAAAAAGAAAGAGCGGGTTGTTATCAAGATTAACTATCATTTATTTTAAGCAGCCATACTTCGCTCTATTAGAATCAATAATGTTCTAAGCTCAAGAAAAGTTCTCACAACACGGCAGCTTGCAGTATGTGAGGATTGATGTTTTATGTATCAAACTTCTGAAGCAGAAAAAGCATTGTTTGTGTTTGTACAAACTATAATTATACCTTGGCAAAGTCAGACGGATCTGTCATGTTTCTTTCATTGTGATCAGGGAAACACAGTCTCAGGAGCAGGAAGTCTTTTAGTAATAAAGTGGTGTTAAGCTTGGAATAAACCAGTCAGTGCTGTTCAATCAGCACCAGCGAGATAAGAAAGATAAAAGTATATATGAGACAAAGTGAAGTGATGCACAAGTACGCAAAGCAATACTTGTTAGACATACAGTAGAAGCTTATTATAGGAGCTCGAGTGACCCATTAGTGTTGTTATTATTATGTAAATCTATTCAAGTGCACTTGAAAGATGCAGCAATGCATCGCTATCTCAGATTTGATGTCAAGACCTGGGCTTTAGTATTTTCCTTCAGTATTTGCCATTGAGTAGAGTAAATTGTGATGTGATCATATGGTTATGGAGCATAAAAATGCTATAATATTAAAATAAAATAAAAAAGAAGTAAAAAATTATTTTATGTTTTTGTTTCACACAATTTAATATTACACAATATATTACACAGGTGTGTGTGTTTTATGAATATCTGAATAAAAATCCTCAACAACCACAAAAACATCTGTTCCTGTAAAAATACTCATGAGTAAAACAACTGCTCCCTTTGATTTTTTTTTTTCAAACCTAGTTACATCCTGAGTTCACACAGATATGAATAGGAATAACAAGTTGTGAATTATAAAATATAAGTCTTCAAATACTCTTGTTGTTGTGCCTTAGGTTTGCTTCACAGACTGTGCCTCTGGAGATTGATAAAGTGTTGTGCATTGGATTTAATGAAGTGAAAAGAGTATTGCTGCAGAGAAGGGAACTCACCACTCAAAATCTGCCTCTGTGCAAGGGCAGGAGTCTGACATCTGGGAAATATACTGATCTCTGGCCTTGACACATCGAACGTTTGCTTTCAGTTTTTGGAAGATTCTCTTCATTCCCATGATGCACACTTCGTCCTGTGATGAATAATGCATCATAAACATTTCAGAGGTTCTTCTTCTTTTCTTTTTGACCATCTTTCTTTTATTGTTTGACCCAATCCCACTGATTCTCTCGAGTTTAATCAACGACTGAAACTTTACATTATCAGCAGTTAAGCACCGGGGATGTCTCTGTACCTCGTTGTGCAGCTGCCAGGTCATATAGTCTTCAGATGTGCACCGGTGTTGGAAAATGGACCTGAAGTCGATCTTCACAAGCTGCCACTCAGACCGGTGACTGAAATGACCAAATATTCTGCACAAACAAGTCAGGAAAACAAGGTCAGAAACATGTGGAATATGGAGCAGATTCAAGGAAGAAGTCTGCTGTGTGGAAACCTTATAACTCCAACTCTAATTTGAATGCACTGACTTTAATCCATGTTCCGCTGTGGGAGAAAAACTCCTACTTCACATCCCTGCCTTGTGAAAACCTTTTCAAAAACCCCATTAAATAAACCCAAGAATATTTATGGACTCTTCTAAATCTTCATCGGGGTACTACATAATTAGCCGGCGCCATAATTAACAAAATGAAAACATATCGTCTGTTTACGGTTCATGCATATCTTACGTCATTATGAGGGTGTCCTCTCCAGGCTCCCCCAGCACCCCATCAACATAGAGCGGGGAGGAGGTGAAGCTATATTTGTCCCAGTTTCTGCCCTCATCAAAACTCAGCCTGAGGGAGAGAACAACGGTTGGATCACAGACAGACCAGCCACAAATAGAGCTGAATTCAGTAAGAAAAAAAAAAAAAACCTCAGCAGGAAAGCAATCTCGCTCCTTGTTTTGAAGATTGAATACAGTCTCAAAAAAGATGTGGTACATCCTTGGAGATTCTTACCAAATGTGTCTAATTGGCAGAGGTGTGTGTCGGATGGCCACCAGAGATCCTCCTTGATTCAGGAAAAACACACTGTACTCTTCCTGAAAAACCTGCGCACACAACCAGCTTCACTTTATCACACCAGAGGAAAAAACATTCAAGTCTGCACAAAAAGCATACAGCAGTGCCAACATAAGGAACACGCATGCTCACGCAATAAACAAGTAGAAGCCACAACTGCTCTTTACACAAGAGTCTCAGTTGTGTGAATAAACAAAAGCATCAAACAAGTCTCTTTGTTGATTCTGGAGTCTTAAGCCAATGGCAAAAATCTGTATGCTCCTTTCGGGTTATTTGCTTTAAAGATCAGGGATGCACAAGACTGGCTGTCAAACCTCGCTTATTTATTTCTTTGCAAATATAACTGCAGCAACAACGCTGGAAAAAAAACAGAAATGGAAGTTGGTGCTGAATCCAGATTTATAGTTTTTCTCTTGTGTTTATTTTATTCTGATAATGCTTTACTGAAGTTTAAGGTTTGTTGTGTATTATGTTGTGAGTGAAAGTTCAAGGGAAGAAAGGCCTTTACTGCAGAAGCTCCCTGTTTTGTTGAATTTATAAAGGCGCTCACACTAAGCAAAGTATCGAGAAAGTACACACACACAGTTGCAGGTAGCAGCATCACAGATAGGGACGGGTATCGTCAGGATTTTTATGAATCCTATTCTCATTTCGGTTCTGCTTATCGATTCCGGTTCCTAACGATTCCTTATTTTGATTCCAAAAACAAAAAAACAGGAACCCAAATGTACAACATATTAATTTCCCAGACGAGTTGCATTTTCCACGTTGGCCACTCTCTCTTCTAAAATGAATCCTTTGATTTTTTTTTTAACATTACTCCTTTCCCAGCGAACAAGAACGGGTGCTAGTTCTGGGATGGTGGTTAGTTGGTTCAGATCCCGTTTCTCCTATGAACTGGTTTGCTTTTCCACTGGCAAGGAGCCAAGTTGGGGCCATGTCACGTAAAAGGTCAGACTGCATAGGTAGCTGGTTCACAACAACCGGTCGCTAGCAAGCCAGCCGCTGTTAAGAAACTACTGTTACCCTGTTACTATCAGTACATGAAAAATTATTTTTTTCAGTGGATATTCTAGTTACAACATGATTGAGTTAACAGTGGAAAAGGGGTAACTTCCAACCGCTTTCCCCGGTCCATTTCCTTCCTGTTGCCATGCAGCGCCACATGACGTGTTAGATATGTAACAGACAGGTCCTGGTAGATATCTAAAGTCCGTTTGCAGCTGTTGTGTAAAATGAGCGCATCTAGGAACCGATAAGAGGAACCGAAATCATATTTTTTTTATGGGTACCCGGTACTCACTGAATTTAATTCGGTTCCTACTTGGAACCGAATTTCGGTACCCAACCCTAATCACAGAGTGTACATAAAACTCAGGTCTTACAGTTATGATACTGTACCTCTCTCCAGGTGTTTCCAGCATCAGATGTGATGAAGATACTGACATTGGTATTGGTCAGTTCAGGCCCAACCACACCTGAATACAAATGAAAAAAGACAGTCACCGCATTTTAAACATTATCTTTTTTTTTTTATTCCAGAAGTGTTTTTGTTATTCTTCCCACTTAGACCATGGACCAGATGTGCTGGAAACATAGATTTCATCACATTTTATAAATTATTCTGAGATTTCTGGGAACAGAGGAGAACAGATCCCACCGCCGAGGGGTGTGATGAGAGAGCAGCATTACAGCAGAGAGTCAACAGCAGTATGGATGTGCAAATTAAAAAGTGCAAATCAAATAATCTCCATCACCTGACGCTATAATAACTCCTGGAGCTGAATCTTTGCTGACAATGTTTCCCGAGGTGTAAGGATTCTCCGACACGTGAAGGTGTAGATGCAGCGAACAGTACGGCTGCAAAACACAAAGGGGATTAGTTTGCTGAATTCACAATTGTGAAAATGAAGGTTTGGTAAAGCCTTGGTTCATGTTGAGTATAAGCCTTCAACAAAAACAGTCCTCAATTAATTATGAAGCTGTGATAATTTGTTGTTTATTTTAGTGATAGTTTGGAAACAATAGGGTCATCTTTACATATGACATTTATGTATATGGCTGAGCATTTGTGGTAAATATGAGAGCTGCAACAATTAGATGATTAGTAAATAGAAAATTAATGAGCAGCTATTTTAACATGCACTAAATTATTTTTGTAACCCATTGCACCTCAGAGGTCCCTGTACTGCAACCAGCCAGTGTTTGTAACAAAAACCTAAGCTCTGCCAATTTTCTATTGCTGCCAAACATCCACTGAAGATTTATGGCATCAGATTCGGTAAAATTGCAACGATTTTTTTTTTTTTTTTTACAACAGGGGTAATAACATCAGTATTTACTAACTCATTATAACAGGGGTGTTTTTATTATTCTCAAATTGACAGTTTCGAATAGGCAAAGGTTTTCAAAGCTCGGTCAGGTTTTATAAAAGGGTAAAGAAAAGTATTGTGTTTCGAAGTTCTTCTCTTATTTCATAATGCCCAAGGTTGTTGTTTGGGTCTTTTTTCAAGGAAGATTTAAAAAAATAATAAAATAAAATAAATTAAAAAAAAAAAATCCTAGGTCTCAAGAGGTTAAGCAAACACTTTTCACTGGCTTCAGCTTCTTCAGTGTGAAGATGTGTTTGTCATGTAAGACAGCAAATTGAATATAAAAAAGGAGAGGGAAAAAAAAACCCTGAGCCCAACTGAGTCAGTTTTTCCTCAATGGCTTTGGTGCTTTTCGTAAAACATCTTTAACATTTGCATCATATTAAGTGTCGTACATACAGCACCACACAATGGATTACCTGCAAAAACCCTTGTTCAAAACCCTCAGAATATGAATAAATACTTATATGAGTGAACAGCATCTCAGCAAGAATCTATGTCACTGCTTTTAGACAAGACAAAATGCTTATTCATGTTGTTAATGGAGCAGTATACTGTGCAGGGATTTTCTGCAACTAAGGTTTTGTAGAAAATAACTGAAAATACACAAGGACAGCATTCATTGTGTGATTTGTGTATCTCTTTGATACACATAATAAAAGATAGATACTGTTTTACAGTCCTGAAAACCATCAGGGAAAAACCTAGAAATACATATATTTTTGTTGTGTGTCATTTATTGTTTGCTTGTGAATTTTGGTTTAATATTATTGTGTTTGTTGCATTTTAACATGTTGTGATTGACTCCTAATTCCTAGTTCCCAGACTTCCCAGTTAAATAAGGTAAATGGTATTATGTTTGGGACATAAATTACAACAGCTAGTTCAATCATTTTGTATGCTATGCAATGAACGAAGGCCAAATTATTCTCAGGGGTGCAACAGATAACACGTTTTAGTAAACATGACATAAGCAATTAACAATGTAGGACACAACAGACGACTGTAGATAATTGTTTGCATGAATGTGCCAACACACTTGCAATTACGGCAAAAGAAAAAGAAATTGTTTTTATGATGTGCAGAATGACCTGATGATGAGGAGGGTGAACCAGCAGTTTCAATTCTGATCTGGGAAAATGTGAGAAAAACTGTAAACTGATGAAAGAGGTAAGTTATGCTGGAAGCTCAATACTGAAATATCCCTTTGACTCCTGACTTAAGCTTTCTCACACACTGAATATATCAAAATGTGTATTTCCAGTTAATGTGGTAGATCTTATTACAGCTTCCAGAATTAATCTGAGGCAGCGGAAAAGAACTGAAGCTCCAGATTTAAAAGACTGGGTGGATGCGGTGGTAGAGAAGCATCTTATGAGTGTATCCGTGGTAGATTAAAAGGCAGTTTGGATGATGGGATATGTTCGTGGGACCTTTTTTAGACTCATAAAACAGATGAAGTACCAGTTTAGATTTCATTTATGGCTAAAAATGTCCTCTATATAAGATGGTTTTAATTGTCATTTTATTTTACTGTCGACTAGGTCTGCCATTTTTGTTTGTACTCCTTATATTTCTTCTTGTTAATAAGAGATATTGAAGAGCTTTACTTGAACCAATTCTTTTAAAATGAATTTTAAAATGATGATTAGTCTTGTACTGAGTGATGGTAACACAACAATTTCTGTGTTAATTTATTAAATCATCTGTAAAAAGTAGCACTGCACATTGCAATTGTTATAGTACAGTGTTACATAATGCAATACATTGCAGTATTTGTACGTAGTTTTTGTATTTACACCTATTTGGTGACTGTTATGTTGAGCACAAGTAATATCTCTAAAGACTTTGAAATATACAAGTAGGACAGATGGAATAATAAACTGTTTGAAAAGGCTTTTCACATAATGACTTACTCAAAGCTGTGTTGCTATGACATTCATTCATACCCGGTCTATGACCATGATATGGCAATGATTCAGTGCAACATTTTTACAGAGAAGAAACTGGAAATCTAAATAACCAAATGTATCTCTCGTCAGTGGCCCACTTACTTGTTCACAATAGACCTTGTTTCCCTGGAGATCGGTTGTTGGAGCCTGAAGAAGACGCCAGTCTCTCCCCTTGTTGTACGTGATATAAGTTTTCACTTGGTTCTCAACAACTTTATTTGACAGGAACACCCCTTTAATCCCGGCAACCTGCGAACATGAGAGACAGAGAGTGGCAGGGGGAAAAATAACAAAAAAGGAAGGAAAAAAAATAACCGTAAATTATTCAAACTTAAGGAAAGCTGAAGGCCTAGTTCGGAGAGGAAGAGATGTCTGAAAGTGATAGTTTTTCTGACAGGGAGCACTATTTTGGACCATCTGTAGGACTCAGAATCAAAACAACATATGGCACAGCCCTGAGATATTTCTTCTTCTTTGTATTTATGTTCACAGAGAAGTAGACTCTCACATTCAGCCATCACTTGAATTCACATTTCTCTTCTGTGTTGACAAATCAGAGGACGAATGACCACTTTCTATCTTGTACTGGTCACTGCAGCTAAATGTTTCGGTGCATGAAGTGTGTGTGTGAGTGTGTGTGTGTGTGGAGGTCAGAGTAACCACTGCTGACGGCTATCCTACGTTTGTACCAACGTGATGCTTTTACTGCTGGTGGAGCTGAGGATAATCTGGAGTGATGCATACATGTGAAGTCACTGCAACCTCAGAGTAGATCTGTCAGCACAAATATAACATGTTCAGGGCACAAGTTAAAGCTGCTATTGTGCTCACATTGTGACTATTGGCTACGAGAAAGTGACACCAACGTTTCTCAATGTGCGTATATATATATACAGCGTGTTATCTAAAGACTGAACCTAATAAATGCTTTTTTTTTTTTGTGAGACAATAATGTCACATGAAAAAGGCAATAAAAGCAGCCATTAAGTAGATATGAGAGAGACACTCAGATGCTGCAATGCACTAACATCTGTGCCATTATGGTGAGGACATCCAAGACATCTGAGCACTGGGTACACTTAAGAAAAACACAGCAGAAAATCAACTCGTAGGAAAGGTTTGTGCTGTCTGTTGGTACTTTACTTGTCAAAGTCTGTTCCATTGTTCAAGAAAGCTCCCAAACCAAGAATTTAAATTTGTATGGTGCTCTTAGATACACGTGGGGAATGGGAACTCTTTGTTAGCATGCTATCCCCTTGTTACCTTCAATGCCCTCTTACAGAGATAAAGAAACTCTGTACTTCAGGCAAGAAATAGGAACTAGTTTAATTCTATTTTAGGTGTGTGGGTGCAAATGTTGTCATTATTGCTAAATGATATTTTTCTGATAAATCACTTAAAAAGGTCATTAAGTGTACATTAATTTCTATGAACAGAGTTTCAACAATTAGCTAATTAAATAAGCAATTAAAACTTTTACACAGTGATTCAGAAATTATGAAGCAGTGAGAGTGAAGCAAAATTTCATTAAAAAACGGAATAATTTGGTTGTTTGGACAGTTGGTCAGATGGCATCACCATGGGATCTTGAAAATTACAACAGGCAATTGTCACCATATTCTGACATTTTATGGATTCATCGATAATGAAAACAATGTTTACCGTATTTTCCGGACTATTGAGCGCACCTGTCTATACGCCGCACCTGGCTTCAAAGCGTCACGTGACGCATACGCGCGGCCTCTTTGCAACACATGCCGCGCACACATAGCCGCACGCAAGATGTCGCAGACATCACCTCTCCTGATTAGTCCGTTTAGTCACATGCTGTGATGCCGCGCTTCCCTTGTACCGGAAAGTAAAAATGACTACCTTAATTGGCTTTTAAATGCAGAAGAAACTCCACCGTTTTGTGTATTGGCCAATACCAGCCGTATAGCAACACCCCCGACGAGTGAAACTGCAGCGACATTTTCAAAACAGCGCACGTAGGTTGCGCTCGAGGCAAAATGCGAGCGGAACAGCTGCAATGACGTCTACGCGCACACCGCCCGCGGGAGTATACAGACGCCTTTATAGTCTGGAAAATACGGTAGTTACTGCTCTAGTAGTTCAAAACCCATCATGTTATTGTCACATATTCCATTTGCAAGGGTATTAAAAAGATAAAATTGCAAATTTAATAACTTTTAGATAGGAAATATAATAAATAAATAATGCCTTTTGTTTCCCGAAAAATGTAAATGATCTTCTGTCAGTTGAGTAGCTACTAATTGACTCATGTAATGTAAACTATAACGCAGGATATGCCGGCATAAACTCAGTGGTGTATGATACTGCATAATAGAAAATAATTTAACACATTAATTGGACTGATCATTGCTCGGAGTTGCTGCATTTTTAAAAAGAAGAGTACCACGAGAATTCTCTGTTTAATTCTCAATTAGTAAATATTCATGAACATTGTCCTATAAACTGCACCAGTTACAAAACCAGGCCAGGGATTTGAGTCCAGCTCACCAAGCGTCAGTAATAAGAAAACATGTATTCAGATGACAGCAACAGCCCAAAAGCAGTGTCGCCGGCTGCCTACCTCGTACAGGTCTATCATAATGTTGCCCTCTGGACCTCCACTGCTCACCACGTCCTCCAGCATCAGCGTGAAGAACAGCCCTCTGGACTCAGACATGTAGAGGTTGTAGGAATCATTCTGGTGCCAGTCCTGGATCGCTGCCACCACCTGGTTATCATCTGTGCTGATTATCTGCAAGTCCTAAATATAAGGATTTCACGAGTAGGTGCCAACTAATTAGCCAATGTGATTTTAAGAACAGGTTTCAAGCACAAAACACACATAAAAAAATTAAAAAAAAAAGTGTGAAACTGCACAGTAGTGTGCACACACAGGGAAGCAAGCGATTTGTCACTTCTTGACATCATTCAGCAATTAGACCTCAGGCGTTTCATGCCATGCACTAAAAATGAACTCAGGCTCCATTTAATTTTCCTGAATCCCTTATCCGGAGTGAGGCATGGTAGGCGATATGTGTCCTCCTCAAGGAAATATTCACATGTATACACGGCTGGATGGATGGGTGGACAGATTTATCAACACAACACTGTAGCACTCTCTCCTGTTGTTGTGGCACGAGCTCTCAGACCACTAAGCCGCCCTGCTGTGCTTGTTGTAAATTGGAAATGTGTGCAAATGCAAATGGACTGTTTCTGCTTGAAAAAGTTTCTTTGGGGAACACTGACTGTGCAGCTCCAGATCCATTTTTTAAGTAAATATCTATCGATACGGATGAGAGGGCAGCTGAAAAACTATACTACAGGACTTAAATAAACACAGATTTAAGCATATAATTATGTGTAACTGAATCAATTTTCAGTAGAATAATAAAGTGGGTAAAACAATTTAATGGATTCGTCAACAAACATTATGACTTGCTGGGAACAACCCTACTTAAATCATTTGAAAAATCTGCCCACAAAAAGTCATCATGACACCACAAAAACAGGCTGCAGGAATAAATAGAGTGTTTCACAGTTAAATTAATGCTGCTTGTTCCCCCGCATGTGCTCAACTCCCTAAACACTGCATCCTTTCCAGCCATCTTACCTTTGGCAGAGTGTACTTGGGAAGCTTCATCGGGTAGAAAGCATGTCGTTTATAGGACACGTAATGGATGGACTGGCCACCTACTGGCACCTACACAAGCAACATAGTGCGATTTGTAGCGCATCACATTCCTGGCAAATATTCATAAACATTACTGTATGCACTGATTGCTCCAGGCTTGTTTCAAACAATTTAAAACCACCATCAAAACTCTGCTGCTAATTAGGATGTTGTGCATTATCGCAGAGTGGAGCTGTAGTAATACACAACACTGTGATTTCAATTTCACCCCATCCTTACCCGGGATAATGGCCCCTTTTAGTTAATGAAAAACATGACTGTACATTAAGATGCGACTGAATGCATTGGGTTTTACAGCTTTTAATTGTCTTTTAATGAAGCCAGACCTTGCAATAAAAAACCCACCTGGATGAAAACGTATTCGTCCTGAACCACGAGGGAGTTGGGGATGATAAATCCAGGGAAAGGCTTGCCCTTGTTTCCATCAGAGCAATTTTGAAGTTTACAAGTTATGTACTGTGACCCTGTGGGTAAGCAAGAAAATGAGAGCTAAAAATACAACAAAGACAGAAACAAACAACCTTCTGTACTCCACAATCAAGGTTTACCATTGCTTATGCTCATGGTATTAAGTGAGCCAAAGAGGCAAAATTTTTTGGAGGCCAATCCTTATTCTCACTAATAGATAAAGTAGAGAGAGCTGTCCCAGAGTGTTAGCATCAGCCAAATGAGGCGGTCTCCCCGGGGAGAGGACATTAACACACAAGGCCTTATGGAAGTGCCCTCCTCTCTGCACCGTGGCCAAGAAAAGAGCCAAGTCACAGCCTGGCCCTTGAAAAATGAATTAGCTTAATCGTATGAAGACTCTCCATGCAGCTGATTCAGACGGGGCAAGAGTTTTAGCACAGACGGTAATCGCTCATCGTTATTATTACTTTGTATTTTTTTCAGTTAGCTTTAGGGATTGTAACAAATGTTGTTAATTTGATGTGAAACCTGTTCCCATTTTAAATTTAATCTACTTTTCTGTGTTGCCAGTGATGTTGTGACTCACGTCCATCAGACACGCTGATCTCCAGGTGAATCATCCCTTGCTCTTTATCCAAACCCAGTCTGGACCTGTAACATTGTGACAAACAAGTGTGAAACATTACAATCTCTGCTTAAAGAGCAGGGTTTGTTGGTGCAACAAGGATGACATATTCAGTTGTTTTCAGCCTTTTTTTGGCTTGTGACCTCTCAAAAGGAAACAGGCACAAATCATAAGAAGCAGAGAGAGAGAGATTTTTCCCTCTAAGATATTTTTATTTTATTTGATGTCTTCTTAAAAACACATGCTACCTCAAGGAGATGGTTGCATCACCTCATTGTAGGTGTGTGTACCTATCACTTAGAAAAACACCACACAAACTTGTTCTTTCATAGTTTTCAGACGCTAATCAATACTGACAGTTGTTGCCCTGCCGGCTGTGACTGCTGTGTCGCTGGGTAACCCAACCAAAACTAATGGTAGATTACTAATATATCAGCCATGTCAACCGAAGACAAAAACTATACAAAATATAGAAAACATATTTCAGCAAAAAGAGATGTTACGAATGTGTGTTGTAATCATCATTTTTGTGTTTTTTAACTGTGAGCATCTGTTTGCAAAATGCTTGATCAGCTATTCTGTGAAGTGAGGACTGGATTCAGATTTCTGTTTTTGTTATCACTAGTTATTGAGTTTGATTTTCATATAAACTGTTACCATGCTCATGAGGAATAAAGGATGGTCTTCACTATTCTCTAAGGGGTAATAATACAACAACCTCATCTATAAACACTGGCCTGAAGGACGTTTGACCCGCGCTTCTTGTTAAGGCTAGGGTGTACTTAGCCATTTCATTCACTCTCACTGGAGATCCTTCATGGTAGCTGTTAAGTACAGAGCGACAGGAGTGACCACTTGTTGTATTAATAGCAGCTGTTGTGACAGAAGATGGGTTTCTTCTCATTTTCCATACTGTGTCTGAACTATAATATAAAAAGCCCCCATCCTGCTTCCCTCAGCACTCTGTAATTGCCTCACAGCTCCATCTCTTTTAATGGACTTTCTGTCAAATACTTCATCCAATTCTATCAGTGAACAGCAGCCCTTGCTCTTAAATAAACCCCTGCAATGTTACACTATGTTCGGCCATAACTAACACGCACCGCTCTGTCTGCATAGAAAGGGAGCCTGTTAACAAGTTTTTGTAAATCATATTTGTCAGATGTTTTTTTCGATAAGTTGAGCAGCGCGGGATGTGATGAAAGTCTTTCATGGTGAATCTGATGTTGTCGGCGAGGTGTTTTAGTTGACTTATTTCCCTGCAGACAAAGGGAAGCGCTAAGATATTTGATCAAAAGTTTGGTTTATGAGCCTGATCCTTTTGTAACACAAACAAGCGTGGTCTTTATTTAGCATGTTGAATATACACAATATGGTAACGTTAAAGATGCTGTCCAGAATATATACCCGAGTTCAGGATGCGCCTGGGTCACTTGTAAAATCTTTAACTGTGTTTAATTTTGCATACGTGTTGGTGAGGTGAAAACTTGATTCGCCATGTATTTTTGAAAAACACATTATAGTGTAATACAAATTGCTTGTGATGAGCAGGGAAATACCATCTGTTGATGTTTGGTACAAACCTAAATTATGAACACATGCTGTCATGAAAAACAGCTACAGTCTTACGCAAGGCTAAATTTAATTAAAAGTCATGTTTAGGTAGAAATAATGTTCTCCTTAAAAAGACCTCATGTCATGTTTTTCCTGCTCATTATACAATCATTTAGGAAGTACATATTTTTGTGAATAGAAAAATGTTGTGCTTTAAGTAGAGACCCCTTCTTCAGCAGATTTTACTCCTTACTTTGTTTGCAATGTAATGTTTAATTCAAGCGGTACTGTCCATGTCTGACAAACTGTTTCAACACTGCAACTGTATTTTTAGTGTCTTTTTAAGTCCATGCAGACTGGGAATTTGACACAATAAATAGTAACTAAGCAAACACACACACACAGAGTGACTGAATCTTGTGGGCTTACTTCATGCAGATGTTCAAAGCTAACTGCAAACTGAAGTACCATTAACCCAAACTTTACCCCTATTCCTGTATTTTATTCATTAGGAAGAGCAAAGTTATACATTGCTCCTCAACGGCCGTAAGAAACCAGGGTCGTACGTTCACCTTCCCTTTGAGGATAAAAATATCAGCCTCATTACACAAGACAGTAAACGGCCTTTTTATGGCTTTTGCTAAAATCTACTTAGTCTTTTTCTCCTCCCTAAAGATTTTTTTGTAGCGTAATATTGCTAACATGTTGTATTTCTAAGACTAAGCTTCAAACAATGTGTATCACTTCAGTCCAACATCCTTGATTAATCCGTGGGTTTGTGGGGGTTTTTATTTCTATGCAGAAGAGTGAAAAGGACTTTGTGGCCAACAACTATAAAACCCATTATAAATTAAACATTTATCCTGGGCCATAATCCCTGTACCAACTCCCATAAGCTAATACCATGAAACACTCAAAGAGCCGCCCGAAAGCTCCCTGCCACATCCTCCGCCCTGTGCAATATACATCAGGTACCATACAAAATAAATGACAAACTGATGGATAAAATTTGGATACGATTCGATTCGTAACACGCTGTGGTATCCCAACACTATGCCAACAATATTTCATGAGGAGACTGCGTTCAACGGATCAAATATTAATCAGGATGTGTAAACTAGACACTTACTAAAAAAAAAAAGAAAGAAAGAAAAGAAAACATTCATTATTCATTAGTACAAGATCTGCCTTCCTAAAAACCTAGCTTGGCATTCGCTAATAAAAGCAAAAGGGGTTTAAAATGTGTTGAGTGAGTTTCAGTGACTCATTTTCTACCTTCGCCGGAATAACAAATGTAACCAATCTTTAAAATTTCATGACATTTCCTGAAAGTACACTTGAGGCTCTCGGTGTCAGACTTGTTAATTAGTTCAAACCTGACTCAATAACACTGCAGTTTTTTTAAATATTACTGTAAACGAACTGCTGACTGATCATTTCCCTTCTGTGCTACTGCTGCATACAATTAACATTTACATATTTTACATATTGCAGCTCCCCCCGCCCCCTCGACTGACTGTCGATCTCACCAGTAGAATCTGTTGGGGACGACGCTGTCATGCACAAGCTGCCATCTCCTCCCGAACTCAACGGAGACATAGAGCTGAAAAATAACAATGCATTAATCAGATGAGTATAGCATGAAGTATAAAAAATTATTTTTCAAGCGAGAAGAGCTGAATTATTCCAGATTTATGTCAAACTGTATTATCATGCAGCTGTCAAAGTTTGTGAAGTTTGCGGCATCAACGTATTGATGTTGTTTTGAATATTGCACGATTTTATGTTAATATGCATCAGGTAAGGAGAAAACTCATCAGCTCCTTTAAAAAATAAAATGCAGCCTGGTTTTTAAAATAAAAAGTAAACCAGAAAATACTTGAGATTATCTGTTCGGATGGCTGTGATAATAGAGAGAGGAGGAAAGCTGCCTCTGTGTTCAAATCAAAGTGTCTTGTTCTTACAGTAACAGCAGGATTTCAACCTAACTGACATTATAAAATCTCTCATTTTGCTGTCATTGTGTTTTTTTTCCACTATAAAGCCATTTTACTGGTGTTTGAGCAGTCAGAAGGCCTGTCATCCCACCTTAATGATCGAGCAGCGAGGATCCTAAGCTCTCAGCTTTACAGGGATAGGCAACATCATTTTGACTCATCCCGAGAATTTACAACTTTTTAAAAGACATGACAGGCAATCAATAAATGTAAAATGAAACAAGCTGAGATTCATTTAACTCTCACGGCGATAAAAGGAAAAACAGCTCTACAAAGACGTACAGAATGACCTGAAGGCAAACTTCTCCAGAGCATCTTTATTTTGACCCGTCGATGGCTCTCGACTAAGCTTTCATCTTCCTCCCTGCACCATTTATCTCACTTCTCAGACCTTGACTGTTTTTCTCTCCGAAATCAAGTCTTCCAATAGCAGGCTGGTGAGGCTGAGTTTGATGTCTGTGCTGCTGAGTAAAGCAGACAGCAGGGTTCTCACACAGAGCAATAAAGGGTGTGTGTGTGTTTATGCTTCGTATTGTGTGTGTGTGTGTGTGTTTGAGAGCTTGTTGTGGATTGTTTGGGCGTGTCTCCCTTGTTAACGTTCCCCGGTGCTGTCTAGGACACATCCATTCACAGCTGTCTGCAGCCAGACCTTATGACTTGTTTAGGGGCGCAGGTGATCAGCTGCTGCTGCTTTGGCAGCTGTGGCCTTGGCTTAAGTGGCAGATGTCTGTGCTCATGAAGAACATGTCCTGAAAGCTAGCCGCTATTATCAAAATGAATGCTTTTGACCATGACAGCAACCTATGTTTTGCATCATTTTATAGAGATATTAGTTTTGCTGTGACCCCGCAGTGACAACAATCTGGCACAACACTCATTCCAAGCTAACAAAAGCATAACAAGCAGCAAGGAGTCCATACACAGCGGCCGTTATTCTCCCTACAGTTTTTATTCCAGGTATTTCATGCCATCTGATAGCTACACATTACCTTTTGGTCATGGCTGTAAGCCAGGATCCAGTCCTCCTGCTCAGGGTGAAAAAGCAGACTGAGGATATCAAAGGCTAAGCGGTGCTTGTGATAGGACGCCCCCTCGTCAAGGCTAATGAGGAGGCTGCTCTCCACCTCTGGGTCGGTCAGTAACATGATCTGAGGCGAGACGAGAAAAGAGACGGGGGAATCAGCAGCCCACCTTGACAGCATCTATTCCACAGGGCTTAAGTGTGACTGTGCAATGTGCTGCTAGGAAGAGGCATGTGGTGCACACTCCTGCAGGGCTGCTATCTAGTGAAAATGATAACTCAGACTCACAGCGAAATCAACTGACACATTTAACACAGGCAGGTTGGTTTTTTTAATAATACACACATTTGAAACTTACCTTTCTTTTGTTGTTCGGACTCACGTACAAGTAGCTCAGTATGGTTTTTGTCCCGACATTCTCATTAAGCTTTTCATATGTGGTCCCATAATCGGTTGACCTAAAATTCAATTATAGGATAAAATAAATAGGTCTTGGCAAGAGAGTAACGGAGAATGGAGCAACACCAACTAGTTAGGATGCTGATGGTATCATTAAGAATATCAGGCAAGCAGAAAATTGCAACATCAGAAGTCATGAAGCAATTTGCTAGATGAATGGAGATTTTTTTAATTATCAAAATAAACAAGAATATCCTGTGTGGCATGCATGGCTACAGGATGAAATATTATGATTATTACCAGTGACACTTTAACGTTTTCATGTTTTATAAATCAAATGGAAGATTGAGTGAAATGTTTGTTTTATTTCTGTAGAAAGTTGACAACAGCAGAGTGTGTGTTTCAAATAAACATATACTCAAACATATTTGTTCTCCACTAATAGGAGTCACTCACTTCATATATATATAATTTATTGTCACCACAACAGACACTGGTCTCAGTTGCTTGGTGACATTTCAGGAGACAGTAATGAGATGTTTTCGACACAAGATGTCGATTTAATATTTTCATAGGCTCTTTACAGGAGCTTCTGTTTTTTTCACTGAGTTAAGAACATTTGGAAAATAGTGGATTAATATTTAATCCTTAGGTGGATGACTTTCACTCGTGGAGCCAATGTCATCAACTTACTAAGTCTTACAAAACCCAATGTAAAAATAATGATAACAGTTGTTGCATCCTTATAACAACATGTTGTAATCCTGCCACAAACTGGACATTTGATGGAGACTTTATCGTTGCTCTTGCACAAAATCACAACATATTTCTTGACATGTTACAGTATGTTATGCTGCTTATAGCAATCGCATTAAAAGCACAATAAATTACCAGACATCATCAAAACTATGTTGTCTTTTTTCAGCTCTTAAATGAGCTCTCCAGGGTCCACAAACAGAATTAGAGTATGCAATTGTATTAATTAGATATCATGGTACAAATTCAACATCAGTTTGTTCAGCAGTGCTTCCTATATAGAGAGGCTATTACCAGACTTACCTCCATAAAGAACTCTCTGTTACTCTGCCAGAGTTGAAGTCGTAGTATTTTGTCAACATGAGGATCACCTGTAAAACAGATCAAACAGATTACTCCCTACGAAGGAGTGCATCGTCTGGGTTTTCCTCTTTTTAAAGCTGCAATAAAGTGTCATGCAGTCAAACAAAAGCCATCCATGCACCTGTCTTTAAACTCCCTGACAGACCCTGCTTTATTAAAAACCAAACAAACCTGTGATGGCGTGTCAGCCCCAACATGTCCCTGTTTGCTGGGAAGCTGTGTGCACAGTCTCTGGAGATAATTTGATCATGTATATATGTATGTGCCATAATGGGTCTGAAGCCTACAACAGCACATGCTGCCACTTGCGAGCTGCGACTAAACGAATAAATAAGTCAACACTATATGACCTCGTAAATATCATGGACATCTTTTCATCATAAAAAGCATGACAGTCACATGTGGTTTACAATTTATAGATCGCCGCTTAATACACGAAGCGCTAAAAAGATGTCTTGTAAATTAATATTAATACATGACTCACTGACATATATATATTTGCCTGGTTTCTTCAGAAAAGATCACAACCTAAATCAAAGCCAGTGTGTTTGTGTGAGCATGCAATTACTGATACATGAAGTCATGTTTACATGGCTTTGACTTCCTTTATCCCCAGTGAGGAAAAAGAGTGAGGAAAAACTTATTTGAGTTTATAAATAACTTCAAAGGAATGGATTTTAACAATAAGAAAAACACATGGGTGAACAGTTGTTCACATGGTGCCCTTCATCCTGTACAGAAATTAATTGGTAAAGCAACACCCTGTCGGCACGGTGCTATCATAAAACCCGCAGATCGTATAGCTCTCTGGGGAAGAGTCTCCAGGCATCTCGTTCAGCTTTTCATAGCTACCTTCTAATTATCATGTGTTACGAGAGTTTGGGGTAAAATTCCTTATAAAAAGTAAGAACTCTGTCATGTAAACAAGAAATTTTAACTTCCTTATTAAATCGCAGGTCGTACAAATTCTGAAGTCATGTTCTGGGCTCAAATCAAACACGTCGATCATCTCATCTCCAACAAACAAACCACCTCCAACTGCTTCAGTCAAACACACCAGTAATTAGCTGTAAAATTAAAAAGGAAAAAAAAAATCACACCACAGCATCACAGGTCAACTATCAACTAAATTTACCGATATCACTTGTTAGCCACACAAACAGTGAAGGTTATTTTGATTTATGCAAAACATCACACAAGTGCCCCCTCAATACAAGCTCCTCACTCCCTGATTCTCTTAATGGATGTTAAGTACTGCACCAAATCACTATTGTGCCAATAAAATCTAAAAAAACATCCTATGATTTTTTTATTTTTTTATTTTTTCATGCTGGTACATAAAAAATTCCCATTAACACTTAAGTTTAAGTATTTTTGTGTGCAGTTTAGTAATTAGGATTGCATCTAATCCAACTTGTTTAGACTGTCTGGGCTTTTAATCATCCAATGGTGGAAGATGCTCATAACAGTTTCCAAAAACAAGAGGAACTAAACATCTATCAAAATATTATTTTTATCATTACACTAGATTTTTCTTTAAAATCAATTCAAAGAAATCATTTGATTATTAAAATAGTGACTAATTGAGATTAGATGATTAATTTGTTTCATGTTGTTTTCTGTTTAGTGACTAATAGCTTCATGCCCTGCTCCTGTTTTCCATTATGAACTACTCTTACTTTTATTGTACATTGCAAATATTAAATTATGTACAACACTGTAACAGCAGGCTTCCTCTAGCTGTTAATAATGCAATGAATTGAAACTCAACAGTTTTGGTTTATTTCCTCTTTGTGAACAGGCTGACTAAGAAATCTCTGACTCTGCTCTTACTTGTGCTGAATGTATGAAATTCTTTATATGGGAGCTAGTTTCAGAGATAATCCACACAGCTTGTTATAACTTTGGTACCAATTGTCCAGACTGGGGTTGTGGAGATTTATGGTCTTCCAATAAAATGGCCTTTATACCCTCCAAAAATCATATCCTCATGGACACTGTCATACACAATAAAACAACCTCCAGTGGTCTGAAAATTAGGACAAATTACACTCCCACCCCCAGTCTTCTGTATGGCAATTAACTTTATGCATTTAGCTGGTAAGAATCCAGAATTACAGCGAGATGTAAAATGCATTCACCTTATTGCCGGCTGGAAAAAGTTTCCCGTGCTCCGAGCGATGTTGAGAGTGTAAGGTGAAGCTTTATGAGTGCAGCAAACATCAATACAGTGATACAATATTCACTTTGTAGATATTTCTGTGTCAAACAGGTGTTTGAAGCTCAACATGTCACACCAGCCATTAAATTGCTATTTGAAATCACAGGATGAAGGCTTTTCGCTTTTTTTTTTAATGATTACACCACAGACAGGATAACGACAACTCACACTTAAACAACAATGCCATATGCTTTGGCACATCTCACTTTGAAATTCAATAAAAGGTGCCACATTTGGGTGTCAGATGCCGTGTAGTACACAGCACATTAGACTGCAGCAGCACCACCATATCTTCAAACTGGATTACTTGACATCCAAGAGCAAGCAAATTGATTTTTCAACTCTAATCCTTTGTAAATCTTAAACCTTGGAGGTAAATGGACTGGGATGAATTCGATCATTATGTAAGAATGAATGGAGGCTTAATGGTGACTTAAAGAGCTTAGGGTGAAGAGATTACTGGTGTGAAATGAAGGTGTTGTATGAAGAGGAGTAGGGGTGGTGGGGTGGATGAATCAAGAAAGCAGAGAGGAGGGGGACTCTGTTATTGAAGGATGAACACCTGAGACAAATGAAATGAGCAACAAAGTACACATTACAATTCATTCCCACTCTCTGCGGCCCGTTGATCCAGCCTTATCAGCTGTTGGAATTAAGTTGCCTCATCAATAAAACTGTCATCACATTTAGCCACAGCAATTAAACAGATGGATGATTCCATAAAAGCAATTGTTACAGGAGTTACTGACTGGAATATTAATAATAAAGACAAATATTACACATCAAAAACTTGTCATGTGTCTAAGACTTTGTGCCCAGTGCACGCTGGGATAGGCTCCAGCTCCTCTTTGACCCCTGAACACAAACACGTAGCAATGTGATCAGTTGTTAGTATAAATAATAGTGATTGTAGAGACTTTATTATTGTTTATTCATTCATTCATCATCTATATTGTTTGTTCCAGTTGGGTCATGGGGGTCTGCTGGAGCCGATCCCAACTGGCAACAGGCGAGAGGCGGGTACACCCTGGACAAGTCGCCAGTCAATTATAGAGCCTGATATGTAACAACAACCCAAAATGTAACAAAGTCCTGAATTGTTAATTCAAAAAAGTGTAATAAAACCTGAAATGTAATAACTGTTCAATAATGTAACAAAAGTGCTGAACCTGAAATGTAATTAAATAAATATAATAAAACCCAAAATGTATGAAGCTGTTACATTTTGGGCATAGTTTTTACTTTTTGGGCTCAGCATCTTGTTACATTATCCACCAGCTATTACATTTCAGGTTTTATTATTATTATTTTTATAACAGTTTGGGTCATTGTTACGTTTCAGGTTGTTGTTGCATATCGGACTCTAACAGTCTCTTGCAGGGCTAGCACACAGAGACAGACAGAGACCATCCATGCTCACACTCACACCTATGGTTAATGTAGAGTAGGGTTGCGGAATTTTCAAAGTTGGAAACTTTCCATGGGAATTTATGGGAATTAACAGGAATTTATGGGAATAAAACAGAAATTCACAAAATTGAAGGCATTTAAATATAGTTGGGGAAAATATATTGTAGCATAATCTTGGCTTAAACAACCAGATTTAATGCAAGTACACTCTTCAATCATTTGAAGCCACGCCCCCTGCATGCACTGTGCACTCCTTCGTCACATGCACAGATGATGCTTAAACCCAGGAGGCCACACTTTAAAGCCCAAAGCACAAGACTATTGAAGCCACACAGTTGAGCCTGTGGATTGTATAAATTCAAGCAAGTTTTTTTATAATATTACGGAGGAAATATATTTGATCTATAATGGTATTACTGTTTAACTTGCAAACATTAAATAAAAATGTATTCATACAGTAGCTAGCTAGCTGCTAAGTTAGGTGCTAAGCTATTTTTCATTTCATTGACCACTGAAGAGGCTAGCTTATTATAGCTCCCACAAATGAAATGCTGTTTCTTCTGACTCCTGCAAGACGGTGATGGCTTTCTGTAACCATATAAGAATTTATACATCAATTATAAAATATTTTGAAGACAATCCCAGTTGTTTAGCAACTATATTTCTGTTCATGTCTTTGTATGAGTGTTTTACAAGCTTTTTTGTTATTTGTATATGATACAATTTGCTTAAATTACCCTCAATTTCCAGTTAATTCCCATAAATTCCCAATAATTCACATAAATTCACATAGTTCCCATAGAAAGGTTCCAATCTGGAATATTTCCAAAATTCCCCAGCTTAATTTCCCATGGAAAGTTTCCGGACAATTACTGGAAATTTCCCACCCCTTTGCAACCCTAATGTAGAGTAATCAATTCAGCTAACAAGCAGGTCTTCAGACTGTGGGAGGAAACCAGAGTACCAGAAACCCAGGCATGTACAGGGACAACATGCAAACTCCAGACATAAAGGTCTGAGCCGAGATTCAAACCCGCAGCCTTTTTGCCGTGAGGTGACAGTGCTGTCCACCACATTATGAAAATCTGAATTTCACGGCTGACATGAAGCGATGATATTCAAATGTTTAAAAGTCAGTGAGACAAACTACCTGGGATGAAAAAGGTGAGAATATCTGCCCTCCAGATGTCAGCGCCAGAGAAGTGTTAACAATGTGGCAGCGACTTTCTTTCAAAGAATTAAAAACACAGCTCAGCAAACAACTTTAAAGCCCTTCAGGGTCTGGAATAGCATTAAACTTCACTTATAAAAACCACCACATTAAACAGCATCATTTAACACATTTAATAAAGAAAGAAATTGTCTATTTCTATTTCATTGTTTATTGCCCTGCGATACACTCGGTGGCAACAAAAGCCTGCAGGAGAGCGCGCCAGCGTACACTGCAATACCACCTGAGTGCGACACATAACGTACAGAGGCTTTTGTCTGCCACATCAATTTATATCAGTTCATTAACAAAGGCAACATTTCCTCATAGACCAGATGTTGTGCTGAAGCTCGGGTGTTTGAAGTCAGAGCTGTTGGCTCTCCCTCGGATAGCGGGTCACTGCAATCATAAATTATAAAGCAGCTTTACAATATCACTTTGCACAACATGAACTATTGGTGTCCTGATGAAACTGATATATAAATACAAGGAGGACTGAAATCACAGAGGATGAACGCGCTCAGTGTTCAGAGATGTAAATAAAACAGTTTCAGCACTTGAAAGGTACTAATAAGACTTTGTGCGCTCTGCTGTCATTCTTAAAGTAATACAGCTCAGTAATAATGGACTGATGGCAGTTTTCTGTTACTCTGGCAGATGGTAATCCCACCGATCTGTGAACATCAAATGCGGGCGCGGTGAAGGTACTTCATGTTACAACTGTGGCCTTCAAGCAGAACAGCAAGTGTCCAACTTTATTGAACGTCTCACGCCGAGACGACGACACAGTGCTGAAGTAGAATCTCGGTTGATAAGTCATCTGAAACAACTTCCTTCTCATTTGGGCTTAAACTCTCGCATGATTTGCTCCTTCGCCATAAATGAAAGCCCAGGCTAGTTCAGCAGCGAGGCACGGCGGCCCGCTGAGCTTGGAGGCTTCGCCGTGCATGAGGAGGGAGTCTGATCAATGCAGGCAAGATTAGACAGCAAGTGGGTTTTCAACTCAACCAAAAACTTGTGCCCACTGTGCAAGGAGATTTATTTTTTTTTTCTCCAAAACTTCTCTTAAATCTTCAGCCCTCGATCTGATATTTAAAAGTGCTGAGCGAGATGGTAAAAGATTAGTCGCATGTTGACAAACTAAAAGCTCCATGGACTCTTTAATAAAGTGCACTTCCTCTGACATAAATAAAGTAACACAGCTGATTAGATAAATATGCTGCGGAAGGATTTCTCCTTCCCATATGTCTTATTAGTCTCACCAACTGTGTTTGAAACCTCCTGTTTGCCAAAATGCATCACTATAAATCCAAAAAGGAGAACCTCAGTGAGTGAATCAAAGTTATGGTTTTGAATGTGAGGCTTTTCTTGCAGCAGCCAGATGGTATAACTCATATGAACGAGTAATGCAGGTGGACACTGTAAAATGAAAGTGTTGTGAAGCACAAAATGAGCTACAAACTGAGCAATGCCCAACAAAAGAATATTGACAACAGCAACCAACAGGGACAGTGTTTCTCATTCATATATGGAGCACCGAGGCTCTGAGGCACACAGCAGCTGAGAGCTGAAAAGGAAATTCAAAGATATGGTAGTAATTTTACTGTAATCGTCAGGACGTTATCTCAGTTAAACTACATTGCTGCAAATGAACAAACTGATTCTTTTCGAAGCAGCTGCTTTACAATTACTCTGAATCCTCAGCAGCTGTTCAGGAAACAACAGTGACTCATAGTCACAGTGGAACCAGGCAGAGCACACATAACAATAAGTTTGATTTAGGCAAAGACAAAGAAGTGCAAACACAAAGATGTGCCTGGGATGTAAAAAAAACAGAAAGAAAGAGCCGAGATCACATTATGCATTGTTCCTTGCAAATTAAATTGAAATGGGGCTAAAATTTAAAAAAAAAAATCTTTACCTGATTTGGATTTTGAATTTGCAGCTCTGCTCGGCTGCACTCAGTGGAGAAGAAAAGGAAACCCAGGAGGGGGAACACAGCTTGCTGATAAAAAACACACTCAGCAGGATTTTGAGGCGTTAGAGAACCTCACCACAGGAAGGCTTGGTGGCTTGGCAGAGCTGAACTCAGCCTGCCAGTAGTTTCTACGCAGTGCTGAGCTTCAGAAACCAGTCCCCGTGTTTACCCATGCAGTATAGGCAACGGCACAGACACATAATTTGTCCGGAAAAATAAAGTCTTTGTCTTAGGTTTAGTCTGGTTGTTACAATTCTGATCATCCCATGAATTTATTTATGTGTGTGTGATGTTCACTCTCTGAAACAAGGCTACGGCAAACCTCCACCCTCCCCCTCCTCCGCCTTCACAGCCTGTCCATCACGGCCACACGGCGGAGAGGGGGAGCTGGTCGAGGTCTGCTCTGACAGCACCGGCCACAGGGTTGCCTGAGCACGTCAACAGGCTTAATAAAGGAGGCTACATGTGTTCAGCACAGGGCTGTTTGTGAATGTATGCTGAGGAGGCAGAATCAAGGTGGGGGAGGATGAAGAGAGAAAACTGTAGAAAGGACTAAATTAAATGTAACTATTGATCAAACTAAGTCTGATTTTCTAGGGATGAAAGGTACCAGTCAGGATGGCTTCACTGTCCTAATCTGCTGATACTGTTTCACTTCTGTTGCAATGACTTCACATATTGTTTGCTAATGATGTGACAAATTAACTTTTTAAGTGACAAATTAGTTCATAAATTCCTTTTTTTCTTACTATAATTATTTATCAGTGAAATAATCACCATCGATTTATGTTTATACCCAGTAGGTAAAAAAAACATTAATCATATTTAGTTTGAGAGATTAAAATAAAATACAGCTAAGGGTGAAAAGTTGTTTCAGCTGCCAATAAAAATAACAAATTACATTTATTTCAGTGACTGGCATTTGGGTGCAGAACATTTCAATCAATAAACTCTCATATGGTGTTGATTTCTTACATTTATTAGTAATTATTGATAAACTGATGACTTGATTGTGCGTTCTTTAAATCTGTATATTCTCATCATTTAAACCATGACGTGTTTTGTGTGTAGGCTGCTGTCATGCTATTCAAAGGGGTCTCTATTTTTCTTAAAGGTTGGCATTTTAGGAAATATGATTATTGTATTTCTTGCCCAGAGTAACAGGACAAGATGGATACCACTTTTATGTCTCTTTCATCTTTATTTTGTTTTGCCTGGCTGCACAATTTATACACAGCATATTGTACTTTTTTATTTCAACCTGTTCCACCCTGCATATTTAATCATGCTGTGTATACAATATTTTTCTTACACTGTTACTCAGCACGTATTTTATACATTTCCACTTTTCTTCGAGTTAGACCAGCTTTGTTCTCAAAATATAGTACTTTGGGCAAATACAATATTCTCACTGTGACTCCAGGAATCTGGTATATCTGGCAAAAAAAAGGAAACCTGCAAGTCACGGAGGGAGAAGACATTACTTTCAAGTTTTTCAAAACCCTCCAGATAGATTTTTTTTTTCTTTGCAATATATTTCAAGCCTTCGTTTTACTGTAGCCATTTACATGGCTCAATAATGCTGTAACACCGGCATTTCACTTTCAATTCATACTTTCTGCCTTGCAACGGTTTTCAAAAGCTTGTTTGAGTATGATTCACTGCATTTTTACTCTTATACTGAAATCTTCAGCAGCAATGACCTTAATTGCCTAAAGTCATAATTCAGTTAAAAGTTGAGTTAAATTCTACTGATTGCCTCGAAATATTGTCTCGCTGCACAACGTACTGTATATGTCAATGTTATATTTATAGGAGGTGTAATTTTCAATGCAGATACGAGTTAATGTTTTCTGAAATAACACTGGCTGTGTCTGATCTTTCACTGATCATTCACACATTTGCGTCAGACTTTTTCAGGGTTTTTTGGAGTTTGTGTGGTTGAATGTTGTGTGGTAGCCTCTCAATGGAAATGAATAACTACAACAGGACGTAGGTTTGCAACAAATGGACACTGACGTTTACTCATCTCCTCATTCTTCAGTTCAGACCTCAAGTTAACAAAAGATACTCGTGATACTTTTTGTTGACATTTAAAGAAAAGAAGTCAAACTGGAGAAAGTGACAGAATACGTCTTTTATCCACAATTTAGTCAGTGACTCACAAAGTCAACAAACGCACAATTCACCAGGAGCTCAATGAAGCACATGAGAAGGCACAAAATGCAGAAAGATCTATGAAGAGGAGGCGGTCGTCAAAAATAGAGAAGCTGAAAATACTACAAAACATGGATTTTAGTACCCATGAGCAGGGCATAAACATTCAATGTCTAAAAGATGGAGGAGGCCTGTCAAGAACTGAGAAGCTGCTCCTCGAGGTTGCTCAAGGCAAAGTAAAGGGGATTCTTCCGTGAGCAGAAAGCTGATGGAGAAACTCAAGAAATGTTCCACAGACGGAGGTTTGGAGAACCCACCAGCAGGTCACACAGGTGTGGGCAGACAAAGAGATCATGACAGCAAGGAAATGGAGAACCCTGAAGGAGACATCACACTTAATACCCGAACTACTGGAGAGCAAAGTGATCCTGGAGGCCAGTGAGATGTAATGTCATGGATGCTCTTCATAGTTCTGGTGCTAGAAGAAGAGAAGGGAGAAGAAGGTGGTGTCCACTTCAAACCCTGACGCCCTCCAGCTTCTAATATGAATTTTAAGTTACTAACGTCACATACTCTGGACTTAAAACAGCTGGATAGAGTGCAAACAAAGTAGGACAGATGTGTTCAAGGACATGGAGGGTAGCTGAAGCCTATCCCAGCATGCACTGGGCCAGATGCAGGAGAGTTTGACAGCCTCACAGGGCAAACACTATGACAAACACATTCACACCTACGGGCAATTTGGACTTTCTGATTCACCTTGCTAGTCTTTGGACCATGAGAGGAAACAAGAACACCTGCATAAAACCCATTCGGCACAAGGACAACATGCACACCAGACCTATTACTTTCTCATTAGGTAAAGTTCAAACAAATTAAAACCAGCACACAAATCTTTTAAATTAATAACTTGATCATAAAATAGTTTTCAGTATTAACCTATGCTAACTTGCAGTGTTGCCTTTCTCATTATTTGGCAAATTACACCTGAAAATGGTGAAAAGTTCAAGTGCAATATCTGCCAAATCAGAAGCAGTGAATGTTCAGATTAATATAAGGTTACAATGCCAGATTAATTTTCTGATTAAATTTTGATGAGCTGCAGGTTCCGGTCTGATTTTCCTCATAACTGCTGTCAAAATATTATTATGAACTATAGTGAATTATTTCAAATATCACTGGCGTGGGGTTTTACATGGTGTGGCTAAAGCTGAGACCGTGCTATAATCTAACTAATGCTTGCTGGAAACCTTATTGGATTAAAATAATGCTGCCTTTTTCTTTTTGTTGAAATTGTTGACCACACAGTTGTCGTGTTTGAATAACTTTATTGGACTTGTTAACAAGCATGCAGAAGGGCCAGCAGCATTTTATGAATATGAGGTTCAGAGGGATGCGAAATGCAAGTTTTAGCGACAAAAAGCGAGCTTTACTTACAGGATGCTAGTTGGAAAAGAAAAAAAAAGAAAAGCCAGGCAGGTGAACATCATGTGGAGAGGGCTAGAGCTGAATCCAGAAAACAGACCAAGTCCAAAAAACACATGCTGCAGGGGGTGCTGAGCAGAGTGCAGTCAGGTGAGCAGTGGGGCGGGGAAGATCGGGTAAACCAGCTGGCAGCAGGTGGCAGGAGAGGGTGAACAGAAAGCAGAATAAATGACAACAGGCAAAATCATGACAGACCGCCCCTCTCTGCTCTCTGGGGAGTAGGCCGTGCATCAGTCACAACACATTAACATGTCACAATCTTACTCCACAAAGCCTACCTGTATATGTGATCTGATTGCGCATCATTCTCAATCATGCAGTGTGGCCAAAGCATTGCAGCTAAGCTAAGTTAGCATTACACAACAGTGATGGGATAGATTGTATATAGAATGGGTGAAGCTATAACGTAATGTCACCAGTATTAGAGCGTCGCCATGTCCCCATATTTGGATATGAAGGGAGGAGTGAGGAGGCAGGTCTAACTCGTTAAATCCGAGGAAGCTGCCCTTTGTGTATGAGACTCAAATTCAGGGCTAATCTCATTGGAGACCACGCCTGTTGATCAAACTAACCACGCCCCTAAATATTTATCTTTTGAAGACCAAAGATTTTTTTTTCACCAGATCATTTTTAAAGTAGAATTGACCCTAGTTAATAACATCTGAATGAATGCATTGACTGAGAATTTCAAGATTGAACATGACAATATTTGAATTGAAGTCTGCATCTTGTGGCTGTTGGGAGTATTGCACTTTTTTTGCACTTCCACATTGGACTCATTTTTGAGCGCTTCTAGCTTCAGCCATTTCTATTTCCAGTTTTCAGAGAATTTTCTTGTTTGTATCCTTAAGTTCTTTTGATCATTTTTATGTTTTTATTTATTTTTTTAAGTCCAGCCCGAACTTCTTTTGGTGAACACTGTAAATAAACCATATACTGTTTGAAGATGATTCCTGCCTCCATATGTGCTTCCTCCATCACTCGGCCAGTGCTTACGTGTGGTGTCAGAAGTTGAGTCAAGGATGCCTCCTAAAAAGCTTCGACAGCAGCCGACAGACGACTGTGTGGTGGAAAATGCCACGCGAGATGCTGTGGAGAATGACCCCCCGGCCAGGAGTCAGCCCTGGTATGTCTGCTGCATCCAGCTTAGTCACTCTGCCCAAAATGTTTGAGCGCTTTATATAGGCACAAATGGAAAGAGACAGAAAACAGGAGAAAGAAACTGCAACGCTATAGTTCAGCATCCTTATTTTCCACAATACACAACTCTAGTTGGAGCTGGAGGCTGCCAAAACGAGCCAACCACCGACACGACCTCAGAGAGTACACCTGAAGAACTTAAGTTGTGAAGGTTAGAAGACTCGAACATCATCTCGTCGCCTGTGAAAAGCTAGCAGAGGTCTACCACTGCCTGTGGCTACAGTGGGCTGTCCGACTAAATCCACTGTTGACTTGCAAAGGCCACCACCCATGAACCACAAGAAATGCCTGTTACAATTATACACAGCTATCTTCTTGTAACCATAATTCAAATCTCAAATGGAAAGTAACAAACTAAATGCAATCTCAAAATCAATTATATCTTACTCCACACAACTGACCATTGACTATTAAATCCTTCAAATTTGCCACTTTAACATCCTGTTGTTTTCTTCGCTGCTCATTTTCTTTGAGCTAACTGAAATAATTCATCTATTATGTGGGCTAAAGCAGGTACGCCATTCAAGGCTATGGCAACATGAATGAAGTGCATTAGAACTCAGATTGAACAAAGATTCACTCACTTTTTTTATTTATCAGTTTGTTTTATCCTGATCAAATCCTTGAAGCTTGCCAGTTAACTGCTCCAGTTAATTGTTGAGGTGATGTAAGGGAGAGCTCCTGGTATTGAAATGTTTAACGTGACAGACACGGATAAGGACTCTTTTGCATTTTGGTTAGTTCTCATGTTGATTGAAAAGCTGAAATGACACTGCAGCTTAGTTTTTAAACCATGATAATTGGACAAATGGGAAAAGAACCTCCATCAACGAGGCTTCGGCAACAAACGACTGGCAAAATGAAAATCTGTAATTGGACAGGAAACCGAAACGTAAAGACAAGTCAATAACAAGCTCCGACAATATGTCTCACAAACTACAAATTGGCTGCCGTCCTGTAGAGCTACTGCTAAGCCAATTATCAGATTTCACGATGAACAAATGCTTTCATTTTTTTTTTAAGTGCAGCCTTCTTGAAATATGATTTCATGTATGACAAAGTCGACATGTGATGACAACTGTTTGAAGTGTCTAAACAGTTTCCCACACAGAGAGTCACATTAACAGCCCAGAGGCGACATTACACATACGTATATGGACTTTGCAAGCGTTTATCTACCCATAAGCTCTTTGTGTTCAAATTTGTAGACAAATGTGTTGGCGTATGCATGTTAGAAGTGTGTTTCTGTAAAATAAGGTTGTTTACTGATGTGTTACTGGCTGCTAAAGGTCTCCTCGTACCCAGGGAGGCTGATTTTGGCTCCACTATAACTGCTAACAAATTAAGCAAAAATATTTAATTGGAAAACTTGGTTTATTTTTGATGAGATTAGATTGCTACTTTACATTTACTTTTAACTACATGAATGTACACCAGCTGGGAAATCTGTTTGCTTACTTGGTGACCGCCTGGCCTGCAGAGAGAGGGAGGTGTGGCACGTAGCAGAGCCAGGAACACATGCACACACATTAGGTTACATTGTGCGTAGGCAACGTGAGACTCTGTACATCAGAGGAAAGTTTTCAGAGCAAAAGGTTTGCCATGTAACTGTGAAAATGACTATGCAAAATCCTGCTGATGAAGACTTGTATCAAAGACAAATTTAGATTTAGATGCATGACTAACTCCTACATGTTGATTGTTGCTGAACAAACACAAACAAATATGTAATGAAATGTCATTTCACATTGATCTCAGTGACCACAACTATTTAAAGTTATTTGCAGAAAAAAAAACCCAATATATTAATGAGAAGAAAACAAAGCACAAACCTTCACCACGGCATGATCCATGTGTGATCTCCAACATTGTTTATAGACATTATGCGTGTGTGTGTGTGTGTGTGTGTGTGTGTGTGTGTGTGTGTGTGTGTGTGAGAGAGAGAGAGACAGGGTTCCACCTCTGATCATGAACAAAATGTAATAATATGATAATTGGGTTATATCTATGTCTCCAGAATAAATTCATCAAGATCTCTGCAGACAAACAAACAATTGGAGGCAAAAACATCATGGTGGAGGTGATAAGATGTTGATGGGCCAGGCTAGCTGTTTCCCCCAGCAACCAGTCATAATGCTAAACTAAGCTGATCACATAATGGCTCCAGTATCATATTTACTAGCTTCAGGTATTGTACAGTGAGGTATTTTCACATCAAAAACTCAGCAAGAAAGCAAATAATTGGAATTCCTCAAAAGTCAAAGTGTTTCTCTGAGAAACTCATTGATTAAAAAATACACATAACTTGGCTTAGCCCTCAGATAATGTATTCAAAGTGTGAATTTCAGCAGCTATGATGACATAGACACACATCTTGCTAACATCCCATATGCACCTAATAAGTGGAGGAGTATTAAATACAATTCAAAGAGAAACAAACATAGACTTTTGCTTAAGGCCAAAAGAGAAGCACGATCCACAAATCCTGAATCTCTGCTTCCCCACATCAAGCCAAGCTGTGTGCTGAACTTTGATCGCAGTATTGAATTACATCTCCAGATCAGCATTCCCTAATCTCAGATATACAGCTCTGTCAAAAGGCAGCATTCTTTCCCACACCTTCAGCAGACTGGACAACTACACAATTCACTGGTTTCCTTGAAAATTCTATTTATAGATTACATATAATTCAAATTCTGCTGCCTGACTTTCACCCAGAACAAGAAAAGCAGTGCATCGAGTGATGATGGTTTTAGTTGAGCTTGGCATGTCTTTATGTATCCTTTAGAATTGATTTTTAACTCTGTTTGGCTGTATATAAAGCTCTGACAAACACAAGACCAGCTTACATCCAAACAGTCCCAGTTGTTTTAAGTGCCTTCACGTTCACTCACATCCTCCACTGTGGGTTGTTTGAAGTTCACAACCACACAAGACATTAGAAAATTGGATCTCTCCAAAGTGTAGACTGTCAATCCCTTGGTTATTGAGCAAGGGAGGCAACCTCAGTGAGCATTATAGGCTACGTCTGTAATTTTTATCTGTATCCAGGTGCTTATACTCATTTTATTTTGATATTTGGTGCTTCATTTTTCAATCATTTTTCTTTACTGTGAATCTAGTGTTCATTTTCTTTGCATAAAAAGTGCAAGTAAAATTCAAGATTATTATTTCAACGCACTAATTTAACCTCTGGTAGTATCATCCATTTTTCTATTTTTGAGCCAGGCAGAAAAATAAGACTGCACTCGGAAGATAGGTCCATGGATGGGTTATTTATCTCCAAAAAGATATCTTTATAAAAATGAAGAATACGCCTTTCTGTGTGTAAAAATGAGAAAGAGACTGACAGAGGTGCACTACGGTACAACTCTATATACAGATCATTAAAGTTAGATGGTCTGGAATATTTTATTTTCCTTTAAACTTCCGCCCTACCTGCCAAGTCAGCTAATCAATAAACAATAGCATGGATGGTGTGTGTGTGTGAGTCCGAGTGTGTGTGTGTGTGAGAGAGAGAGAGGGAGAGAGAGAGAGGCAGCGAGAAAGATGGTAGCAGGGCAACACACACACACACACACACAAGATTGATTCCCCCAAACTCTGCAGGCTTTCCACAGCTCAGGCACTTTTAATCTCTACCACGTTATTCACAGTCAGAACTGAAGCTGTAAATGTCTCAAATTTACATACAGGGTCTGTCAGCGAGCTCTGACCACACTGCGTCAAAAGCGGTCCGTGCGTAAATGTGGATCACATAAACTACTTACGCTACTGTTTTGACCGGACCAGTGCACCATCGCCTGGTTGTGCGCCGTGTCCCCAGCGAGCGCAAATGTCGAACTTGTGAGCTGAAACTCCTCCTGGTCCGAAACCGGATCATCCTCCCCGCCCTCGGGTCTGAATCCGGACCAAGTCTCTGCGCTCCTCGCACTCCGTGTTCGTCTCCAACTGGCCGCATCCTTGTCCTCGTTTACCACCACATCACCGTTTATAGCGTAAAAGCTGTTATTTTTCGCATCGCCTGTGTTATTCTCGGTTACGTTACTGTGAGTGGGGGCAGACGCGCCTAGAGAAAACACTTTAGGGTGGGAAAGTTTTGGGGCACTATTTCCGGCGTCCTTCTGCGGATAACTTGTGTTAATCCCCCCTGACCGTGGCTCTACTTTGTACGAACTTTCCGCAACGTTGTGCTTTTCTTCCCCGCCGGCGGTGGGTGACCCCTCGGTAAATCCAACAAATTCTTCACCTCCTGCCTCGTCCAAATTAGTCAAATCCAGCGCCGAGAGTTCCCGGGGAGATGCTGCGATGAGCGGCAGCTGGCATGAAGGAATGCACCTTACCTCCGCTTTTGTTCCGCCCTGGATGGAAGTTAGGATGAAGAGACAAATCCACTGAGAGAAAATGATAAAAAGGCAGTGACCGAGGCGCGTCTCCATTCTACGTTGATTCCGACTTCAGGCGCGTTAAAAACATATCATTTTTCAGTCTTGAGTGCGTGTCTGTCATCACCTGGTAAAGTGGTGAATGCGCTGTGGGGAGGTGCAGCAGCGCGCGGACAAGTGTTCCCAAGTACTGATGCAAACGATGCATCAGAGGAGGAGCTGGAGGCTGAATCCTGCTCGAGAGGGGAGAGGGGCCCGTACCCCCGCATCCTCATCTCAACCTGGGTGAGGGTTAAAAAAAAAACACACACAACTGGGCGTGCTCTTGATTAAGTTATATTTCTTTACAAGCACGTTCCCTCTTATGATTGTTAATTCTGTTTTTGATCTGTGCCAGATGCTGTGTCACGATGAAATATTTGACCGGATAATCATCTTATAGGTAATTATACTCAGGATATAAACAGCCTAGAAGGTGTTCAGATGATGTGGCCTCTAGGGAAAAGTCTTGAAACATTAGTGGGTCTGCGGGTCTGGTAGCCTTTGTGTGGAAATGTTACTGACAGGCCCTTTATGGAAGATACAATGAGGCTTTGCATTTTCCATTAGCGCAGGTCTGGGTAATCAATTAACAGGATTGCTTGGTTTCACTGTCAATTATGCCATGCAGGTAATGACTCTGTTGTGGCCTGCCTGCAAAATGGCTTGAAAATTGTTTCACTTAGACTGCACTCCTGTATTATCCATTCAAACACAGCTGAATGGAGAAAATGCATATTCCCCAAATTTTAGCTTGTGTTTTCTGTGGCTTTTTCACAGGTTAATGGAGGCCTGCATGACACAAAATAATAATAAGAGAGATCTGAAGCAGAGATGAGCGAGTAATCATGTTTGCAACTCTGATCCCTGCTGTTGTGTAAAAGTACAGAGGAGTATGCAAGTACCATGGCAATAATCGAGAGCCCATTATTACCATGCAGTGCAGACCCCCTAGAATATATTGTTATATTTCTCTATACTTTGGGCTTTGGTCCAGTCAGCTAATGGTAAACCATTAGGCGAACTAGAGCCTGTCCAAACCCTGTGATTAGATTCTATTTCTGGGCAACATTTAGTCAATAGGATGAGGATGCTGTTGACTGGTGACTGATGCCGAAGAGACTCCCTATATTGAGCTGTGTTCTCCCCATCGCTCTGAGCTGCGACGTGATCCTGTTCCACATACGGGTCAACTGCACAGAGACGTCTTTCATTGCCAGCCATTAGTGATGCAGTGAGCAAGAGCTGTCTCAATCTGTTTCAGTTAGCCCCCACCAGACAAGGGGAAACCAGTCTATAATGCAGATTGATGGCTGACTGAGAATTTCAATCATGGAGAACACTGGCTAAAAAGCTCAAGTCCTGACTGTAATGCAAACCTAACGCGCAGTCCGACTATTACGATGCAGAACACCTCCTAAAGAAAGTAAGGACTGTGTGTGAGAGACACCTATACAACTTTTTCCACATTTTTTTTTACTCACTAAGAGTTTGTCAGGGATTTATCTGCAAAGACAGTGGAGTGATCGTAATGGATTTTTTCAGCGTGGTCTGTCTGTTTAGTGCAGATATGGATGGTTGTGCAAATCCTGCTTGGCTTTTGTTTTGCTTGTAATATTCCTCTGATGAATATCATGGAAAAAAAATGTGTCATTATTTATTAATCTACAGATTATTTTCTCCAAAGTGATTTTAGATTAATAAGAAAAAAGTAAAGCAGGGACATGACAATAAACATTTGATATATATTGACTAAGGTGTGAAAAATATGCTCACACCCTAGAGATGTTCAATTAACAGTGATATGAATCATCAACAAGCAGAAAAATGTCACGTTTCACCAGCGAATATTTAGCTTGAAAAATGACTCAAACAATAAATCAACTTTTAAGTGACGCAGATTAATTTTGTGTTGATAAACTTGTTGTCGACTAATCCTCCAAACTCAAGATGAAAGTCCTGTTTCTGTTTCTTCTTTTCTTTTGCTTTTTTTTTTTTTTTTTTTGACAATGTCGATTCCTCTTTGAATCCACTGTGGGAGGATGAAGTGTCTGTAAAATCACTAACTGCTTTTCAAAAAAATCTAAAGTGAGGTTTTAGAAATCACATTTTAAAATAAAGCCCATCCATCCAAAAATAAAGTAGAACTTAGTGTGTGGGAGAGTGAAAACTGTGGTAAAGTGCGCATTAAAAATCAAATATCCACGGAGGATCCTTTAGACTCGTTCACAGACTTTAAATTTCCCTTTGCAAGGTGACAGATTTGGGGACTGATGTCGTATAGCACATTTGTGTGCACAACATGGCAGCTGAGTGGAATCATTGTCTTTCGACAGACAAGATTGCTGCTTTGCCGCCTGTCACACTGACTGAATACAAACTGCGCTATGCTCCCTGAGCTCCTACTTCTATGATGGGAACCTTTGAGCAGGCGGTGTGAAAAGCACACAAAGGAGCGAGGCAACAGCTATCCATGTTGTTGGATTGTTTCGTGGTTTTAATTAAATAGAATTCAGCAGAAGAAGAAAAGAGCGCTGCATGGACCATCTCTGAAAATAGTCTTTTCTGCTGTGATGTCGGGTTCACTATCACAACTGTCCTGATTACTCTGGTCCTCATAACGGTGAAGAAAAAAGGACCAAAGACAGTCAGGGCATTAGTCATGCACGGTGCAATGTCTCACCTTTCTGCTCCAACTAAAACGCTAACATCTGCCTTCAGTGCTGCTTAGCATTGAATATAAGCAGCGACGTGTCTGTACGACAAAAGCCACACACGCCTGCCACTGACAAATGATCTCTCTTTTCTGTCTTCACTAATTATATACATCTAATCTTAAAATAGGAGATGCAAAAATACTTCTGTGCAGATGTGTTACACCATCAGTCAGTTGGAAGGTGTTGAGGTAGCAGTAGCATATAGCTCAATTTAATGATGGACACCTGAGACATCCACTTCAATTAATGCTGAACACACTTCTGGGGAAACCAGGAAGAAAAAAAAAATCACCTTTTCAAATAATGATTTCAATTACATTATAGAGAGATACGGTGAAATGCAATACAGGCAGCAGGTTAAGTGCTCTGACCCTCGATGAAATGCTGCAGGCTGAGTCTGTTGGATACCACAAACCCTTCAGTTACTTTTTCAAATATATGATACAAGTCTGCTGTCAGAGAAGTTAGGTGGTGAAGTCCTGCTGTGGTGCAGAAAGGTAAGAAATGATACCAACAGATGCATGCTGTATCTGTACGCTATATAAACTGCTGCAATACTGTACGGTGTCTTAGTATGCAGTAGATGCAGGTTTAATTAACTGACCTTCACTTCCTGCATGTGAGGTCTGAATTAAAAACATTATTTATTCAGCACAGATTTAGTAATCAGCGAGGTGGATTTCCCTATTAAAGAGCCTCTTTGCCATTGTGTTAATCTTCATCCTTCCTAATATTTTGCTTTAACCTTCAGTGAGCAGAATTTGCCTCAGTGCAGCTCAGGACAACAACAGCAGCCTTAACATTATCACAAAGCTTCATTAATCCACAACTGAAAGAGCTCATTCTCCACATCGTTTAAAGGAAATGCTAAGAAATTAATGATTTGACTTGTAGGGCTTTTTTTTTTTTTTTGCCTTGTGTGACTCCTGCCAGGAAAGCCAAATGCAGTGATGGTGCAGTTCATCTACAATTTAGTAGTTGATCTGAGCACAGAAATTAATCTACAGCCTAGGGTGTAAAAATGTTACTATGTGCAGGATAATGGTTAAATATGCATGCATTTTTGACTAATTTTTTGAGTTCAAAAGTTACCACTGCTGTAAATAGTGAAGAAATTACAAATAACATGATAAAAGTTTCCACGCAGTGTACCTAACAGTAAGTACTTCAGAGCTGAATAACCAGCAGACATTAGAGGTCACACAGGCCCTAACAAGCACTAATACAAAAACTAATTTAGCAACCAGCCCTTATTATTATTCTTATTGAAGGTATTCATTATTCACCGCATCAGTTCGAGGATATTGAAAATGTGTTTACATTCACGACTGCCAGCATAACCAACCAACTCAGAGCTATTCTTGGCAAAGCTATACTGTAGACACACGCTCACCAAGTTGTATTGTATTTTTAATGTTGCTTGTTGTCTCTGTTGACTGTCAATATGGTGTTTGAAATGTAGCTGGAGCCGAAGTAGGAGAAAGTGTAATGCTCAGCTAAAGTTCAAGTATATTTATGATTATATGATTAAATACGTGTAGCCATGACTGTCTCATAACCTTAACTGCATGTTTATTATTGCAACCATGACAACGACAGTCTTCTATTTTAATCCTAACCCTGTGTCTAATTTCCTGGCTTAATAGCAAAATGCCTCCATTTTCAAAGCCGAATTTAATATTTCTTAGAAATGTGTTTTTTGGTGGAGCTGCATGTTAGAAGAAATGTTAGTGCTGATAGTTTTCTCTGTGTGCGTGTATACCCTTTAACAAATGTCATTTTTATGTGGCGCCCCAGATAACGGCGAGCAAGAAACAATTTGTGCGAAGATGTTTCTACACTCAAGGTAAAATTCATTTCAGGATAACAAAGTCACACACGTTTGCAGACAGTAGCCCCACGTTTTATTGTTTTTTATAGAAATGGACACCTTGGGAAATGACGGCTGGAGGATTCATTCCAGCATTAGATTAACAAATTTGATTCTCGAGGGATGGTTTCGGGTGGACGGACGAAGCAGTGAAAGTGGGAAAAACTAAAATAAACTTGAACCTGTAGTTGAGGACAGCCTGGCTGTAAACATTAATATCTGAGAGAAATATTGAAATGTTGGCACAGCAGGTCTGAGGTTCACTGAAAGTAGCTTGTAATTAAAACTTTAAAAAGTCCTTGAGGTCCAGGTGAACACTGGGTGGTAGTGACAATGGCACGGTGGGTATATTTATATAGGACAATTCATACATATTGGTCATTCAAAGTGTTTTACAAAGGAGTTTCAATTTAATTCTACTGATATAACACCAAATCATAACAGAGGTCACTGCAGGACAATCTATAGTAAGGTCAAGACCCACGATATTACAGAGAGAAACCCAAGAACTCCCCTGTGACAGTAAGGAGGAAAAACCTTTAAAGGGTGGAAACGTCCAACAGAAGCTGACACAGAGTGGGCGGCCGTCTGCCTCGGCCAGTGGAGGTGAGAGGAAACGGAGAGAGAACGAAGAAAAAAACTCCACAAACAATAATAAGTGTGGAGGTTAGTGGGGCCAGCAACCACAGATCAGAAACATTCAGCTCAAAGATACCTGCAGAAAGTTACAACGAGAGAGAGGACAAAAAAAAAACAACTACAGGGTGAAAAAACAGAGTTAATGACAATACTTATAAATATACGGAGAAAAAAACTGCTGGAAAAAAGTGCATTAAACACAGAAAATATGAGATTAAAAAAGTACTGTGTGTTCAGTCAGGTAGTGAAAAGCATCGGAGAACAGTGGGGTTTTAAGTTAAGATTTTAAACTGGCTATAGTTAGAGCACCTTTGATCTCATCAGGAAGTTTTAAGCAGCATCGTAGCTAAGAGCTGCTTCAAAAGCTGCTTCATGTAGAAACCCGGGCCCCCCACTGCACATCCCCTCCTTAAAGTGTTGCCTCTTTATTTTGACTTGCTCATTTTAGAGATCATTAAAGCCATTTGCAACTACGGGGCTGACTCTTAAGTAATAGACGCATGTATAAATATCATAAATGAACTAGATAAACATTTGGGAAGTGTTCTTTGGGAAGTGTTTAAGAGACGTGCAGGATAAAAACCTGATCCCTCAGTCTTCATAAATCAAACAATTTTCTACACAGTGGGAGTTATGCCTTATATCAGCTCTTCATTAGCCTCCAGCTGCCGAGCCACAACCATGACGCATAGAGTTGTAATTATCAATTATAGATGTCCCCATTCAGACTGTTTCCTCAATTTGCAAATGACATGAGTCACAGAAGCAGGCGCTCCATGGTACTATTGATTACCGAATAATTATTAGAACAAATAGTCTAAAAATTAGTTTGACACTTTAATCAGATCTATCTATCTATCTATCTATCTATCTATCTATCTATCTATCTCAATGACAATATACAGTTATACCTACGTCTATGACCTCTATCATCACACATCAGCGTTTTTTATCTGATGCCCTTATTCGCAGTACAACATCTTTTGTCCGTCCTGTCTCCGGAAGAAACAGCCACTCTGCCTCTGTCCAAACCTGTAGTTTTCAAACATATACCGTATTTTCTGGACTATAAGCCGCTACTTTTTTCAGACGCTTTGAACCCTGCAGCTTAAACACCAGTGTGGCTCATGTATTGGCGGCACGAAGCTCGTTGGCTTTTTACAAGCTAGCAAGCTCTGTGCCGCCGATACATTTAGCCTCGTTCCATCAGACCCGGTCAGAGTGGACCACATGAAA
>OOFC01051096.1:100220-115836 GCA_900323345.1 Pseudochromis fuscus
TGTAGTTTTCAAACATATACCGTATTTTCTGGACTATAAGCCGCTACTTTTTTCAGACGCTTTGAACCCTGCAGCTTAAACACCAGTGTGGCTCATGTATTGGCGGCACGAAGCTCGTTGGCTTTTTACAAGCTAGCAAGCTCCGTGACATCAGACCCGGTCAGAGTGGACCACGTGAAACTGTTCAAATAAATTCAATAGCGGCTTATAGACAGGTGCGCTCAATAGTCCGGAAAATACGGTATATTTGTAAAGATTTCAGCATACTGTTATAACTTGTTCAATTGTAAGCTCTAGAGGTATTGGTAGGTAGACAGAGCCAGATAGCTGCTCTGTTTTCACTAGCTTGTAGCCTCTTGTTTACCAGCCTGAAACAATAGTCATATCAGTCCTCTCATGTAATTCTCTACTGTCCCTGCTATCCAAAAAATGTTGAATTATTCCTCTAAACCGAGCTCACATGCCACTTGGAAGCAGCTCATGTTTTACCTCGGTGAGCAGGTATCTTCTGGTCCCCACTTTTTCTGACTTAATTGGTCATAGAGAGACACATGTGAGAAAGTGAGAAGGTCATTTTCTCTTTTTTAGTAGAGGAACTTCACCACACACATCACGAGCTTCACATGCTAGCCAGTAGCCACTAATGAGGTCATCGCAGCCTTCCCTTGCTCGTCTAAAGGCCACGGAAAACTTAAAAACACTGAAGATCGCACAATAATAAGGCAGCCAAGAGGAGGTGGGAACTCCCACACAGTGCATCAGTAATTCACAAAGTGAAATATTTCATCCTGGAGAAGACCCCTTTTATTTTCAGGAATGTCATTTTTGAGTCATATGAAGGAGCTGGAGAGAGACATCCTTCCAGACATCAATTATTAACCAAAGCTTATATCACAACCTCATAGATCAAAACAGCTAGCTTGTAAGATACTAGGGGGCATCTCATATATTTAGTGCTGCCAGAGAAACACAAACCTAAAACAGAAAGGTTAGGCGTTTGAAATCTGACGTGAGCTCACGAGTCTTTGTAATTTCCCTGACAGGTACACGATATGGCAGAGGAAGACTGTAGGGTATGTGAGTCTATCTTTGTACTTCTCCATCAGAGGCAGAGGATTTTTGCACCACCACAGAATAGGGTTCCTGTGAAAATGAATATTTTATGACATTGCTACCAGGCTATGATTTGTAGCATAAGAGTAGATTTGCATTCTAAACTGCCTGTTGTGCAGAAAAAATTCATCATTACCAACCGTAGATATGTCGTAATGTAGCCAGCAGTCCAAAAACATGTGGTATGGTGTTTTTTGTTGTCTCCCCCGAGGTTAAAAACCACGAGGCAGGTAGCGATAGTTACCCTAGGTTAAAAGCCCACAATTCCCTGACTCATTAGAGTCATCCATAGCACCGGGAAGACTCGGTTTCAGCGTACACCCTGTTTCGATGTGCTACTGCTAGCGATGGCAAAAAGACTGTTCCCCTCCTTGTGGCTGCTCCTATTCAGGATGTGGCACATTCACTATAACACCTTTTATTGTACGTTTCCAGCTGACAAAATAAATCTATTTTTAGATTATTTTAATGCACTTACTGAACTTATCTGATGTATTTGGCAGCTTCCCATTGGTATTGGGCATCTCAAAGTCAAGGTAGTGGTTCAGTCCTGCTCTGAGCACAGTTGCAAAACAAAGACATTAGAGGTGAAATGAATAATGTAGAGTCATTTCTAAGTAAGAAGTCTGGACACTTGCCCCAAGGGGGGCTGCGTCATTCTCTAAGCCCCTGTAACCTATATTCGTTTGAGTCTGCTTTAACAGCCCATCGGGGAGCAGAGCTTTCCAATACAACAGGCTTGCAACGTAAAAACAGATTATTCATCTTCGTCCTTGTGCTATGATGCGTAAATGTGGTACAGCATGTTTATCAACACAACATATCACTGAAGTTATTTCAAATGTATTTTTATGTTTTTGGTTGCAGTCCCAGATACACAAAGTGCTTTGTAACAGAATATGGGAGAAGCAAAGCCTCTGTTAGAAAGTCCAAAGCAAAAACAGCCCCGTCGCCTCTGCATAAGCTGCCTCCATCCCCATCCACAGAACCTGTCACTCTCCACCTTGTGACACAAACAAACTGGAACCACCTCAGGTACTGGATGCTGATTTGCATTTTGTATCAAGTTCCTTGGTCTGGCGCCAGCACAAGCATAAAAAGCTCTGCTAGCCAGATATGGAGGCCCTGATTGAAACTGTAGGCAGAGTGGAGGCTCTCTCTGTATGCTCTCTATATGGAGAGCTCATTAGTTGGAGAGACCTGTGTGCATTGTTCCAAGTCTGCAGAGTCAGCGAGGGAGCCACTCATCACTCCGCACAATCCAGACTCCTGCACATCTGGTCTGGCAGCTTCAGGGTGACCTGCGCGCACTCACACAAAACTCGCACATGCACATGCAAATGTTGGCTTAGAGGCAAACATAAACATTCGCCAGTGCACAAAGAGTACCCTGATGCCCGAATGCACGTAATCTCCTGGCTGATCATGCATGCATTGTGTTCATTGTGTAGACGGAGCGCTGAGGATGAACAGCATTGAAATGTAAAAGACTGCACACATCCTGTCATGCACACACACACACACCTTTCACACAAGCACTGTCCTATATTGCTTGTGATTTACTGGCCATTTTACACCTAGCTGAGGTGGCCACCTCTAGCGCTGACCCTGCACTGCAGCTCAGGGACGCAGGTACAGCATTTTGCAGCACTTCCCCAAGAATCCCTGAGCACAGAAGGCAACTCTGCTGTCAATCTCCACTTATGAAGGTTTTAATTTAAGAGCCTGAAGGTCTAAAATGCACAGGTCCTTTCATATAAGTCAGTCCCTTCACTGTTATTGCCAGTTCTCGACGGTACGACGAGTTGGTCTGCACTGCAGCATGGTTTACTGAACTGCAACTACTGCGTATACAAACCATCCTTTGGCATTAACAGTCTGTAGATGAACATCAGCAGGATGTAGGTGACTCTCAAGAATGGCATATGGAAAAAGATAAAAATGAATTAAATCTATCTGAGGAGGAGGGCATGGCTCTATTGAGAACATGTCAGTGTGCATTCTATTGACAGACGCGTTTTATCTGACTGCATCATTTCTGAGACACACTGAGCTCAGAGTGGGGGAAGAAGTTCACTGAAAAAAAAAACAGAACAATAGAGTAGAAGGCCACATATTGACTCTCTGTATCCGTATAAAAGAAATATACTTACTGGACCCATGGCTGCCATTTCAAAAGACAAAATTAATCAATGGAGTTCATTGGAGCGGCTTTCAGATAATGGCACTCACAGAGAGCTGTCATTTAAGATTAAAGCCACCATTAGAAATCAATACTTTTCAGTCTTTTTGTTTCCGATGCCACTGGAAAGATGTTACAGCGGCAGCCTCACAGCGTGGCCCGGGAGGTACGATGAGATCTCCTTCATGATTCAATGTGAGAAATTGTTTATATTATCTACCTTATTCAAAAACCCCATGATACCTGAGCTTGCACCATTCATGGGTGCAGCCTCTGGTTATGTAGCATACTGCTAACCCCCAAATGCATTTTTCTTTCCCTTCTTTTCTCCTTCTTCCAGATTTTGGGGGAATGAATGGTGTGTCGGGATCAATTCAAACAGGACAATGTGATCACACCTCTGAGAGATGTGAGAGCGACCTAAGTGCTCTCAGATAGTGTTCAGTAGCTTTTTTTTTTTTTTTTTTTGCCAACCCTGCTTTATTGATTCTGGTGCTAGCAACAGTGAAACAATAAACAATCCAAAAAGCTCAGAAGCTTTTCAGTATTTCTAAAATCTGTTGTATATAAAGGATGGACGTAGCCACAGCGAAGGTTTGTGGACTAGTGTTTTGAAGTTTGGAGATAGGTTGTTACCTGAAGGGACCATATTTGGTCAAGAGGGAGGAGCCTGGGAAACCACTTGTCAATCAAACCAGCCAAAGATACTTCTCATTGAAGTATATATGACTTTAAAGGGGACATATTATGGAAAATCCACTTTTTAAAAGCTTTTATATGTATTGTTTGGTATTTGGCCTCCAAGCCCCCAGACAGTGAGATTTTAAAACAACCTCATTGTTGCGTGAGCTGCTTGAAGAGAAATACCTGTGGTAAAACATCTGGATCTGGATTTTGATATGCGATTACATAACAGTATATCAGACGCTGCATTAGCCAATCCCTGCTGAGGTCCCCACATGGTCTCCACCCACAGCGTAAGAAGAAAAGTTTCCACCATGTTGGACTCCTCTGTTGCGAGAGAAGCGACAAAAAACTTACAACTGTTTGGTTTTGGGTTGTTAAAAACTATACATTTCGTTACATCGGCTGCCAACCTCACAGCAACAAATGGATGGGTGGATTGATTACATTTTTGATTCAAGTTACGCTGGTTGCTTGGTTACAGCGATGCCATCCTCACGTAGGAAGTGGCAGGTGGGGCCGTCAGTGGAGAGCAAGCATTAAAACTACAGGCACTGGAAAACAGAGTGTTCATATAGAGCTGATGCAGGGTGTTTTTGAGGCAGACTAAAACACAACATCAAAGTGAGTTTCTCTATGAAACTTCACAGACAAGTTCTAGGGACCTATAGGACTTATTCAAACTTCTGAAAACCAGTATAATATATCTCCTTTAATTATCAGACAATTTTCAGATGGACCCCCAGGACACTGTATAGAAGAAGTGACTTCAGCTAATGGCATCACATTGACCCATGAGGGGGAAAAAAATCAATCTTATTTCATGAAAGAAGTTGAACCAGATTTTTTTTTAAAATCCACCATCTCACAGCCAGACCCAGTGACTACATCCATCTTTAATATGTGGTCCATGTTTCAGACAGTGGGCAAACTAAGGGGCTGCACAAAGGACCAGTACTGGATTAATAAGGATTTTTCTGAAGTTTTTCGAGTGGAGAATGAAAAAATATAGAGCTGGAACCATACAAATTAAAGAAACAGCGTGCTTCGTAGTTACTATCAACACATGAGAGTCATGTGGATAGGAAATCAAGTTAGTCTATTTCCTTAAGATCTTCACGCACCATTTCCCTCCCAAAAATCTCTATGAAAGGGAAACACCTCCCGCTAACTCTAACAGATGGTTGTTCAATGAAAGGAACAACTGGTCCGTTCTGTTATTGAGCTGCTGTTTTTATTAGTGGGATAACTATGATGGATGCACTTTTAGTGAAGAAATTCCCTCAGACGCGTTGGTGAGCTCTGTGGAATGACTTTATTCCATGTTTCGCTCATTGTCTCCTGTCACACACTTCGAGGAAACATCAGCACCCATCTCACATTTCTTCTCCTAGTCTCCCCATTGTAAACTTCCTTTCTGCTTTCGGCTAAGCTGTGCAGGTCTCCCAGCAGCCTTCAATAGACAGGTGTGATCTGGTCTACATTATCTGGCAGCAAGACGGCAATTTCAGGAGGGTTGTTTAAGCGGCTTGGACAGATGTGCTGTAAGGATTAGACCACCTTTGATCCAAACATGTCCAATCAATCATCACAATACTTTACTTCATATAATTTTCTGGATTATTATCAAGCTTAATATTATCTTTGTTAGACACTGACAGCGACTTCAGATACGCTTTAACAACTGTAAATTGTACTCCCTGGCTGTCACAACACCTCTTCAGAAAACTGCTAATTGGGAAGACTCAGCCTATTCTCAGTAGCTGAGAAAAAAGAAAAAAAAAAAAAGAAAGATAAAGAAAAGAAGAAAAGTGCGAGACTTCGACGTCCCAGGCTCGACTGTCATAGCACAACGTACCGCTGTTCCTCTGAGATTTGCCTCTGTGAAAAGCACACACAAAGGCTTGCAGACTCCTCAGTCGAGTTTTATCGGAGGTGTGAGAGAAGAGAGAGTTGTCAAGGCCATCAGAAATGTATTCACAAACCTTGTTTAGGTTCACATGAATGTGTGTGAGGAGTCGTACTGTGACGTCAATCGACTCTCTATTTATGGAAGCCTCAGTATTCGGCATTAGGGTGATGAAACTGATACTTTATTTAAACTATATGACCTCATCATTATCCAGCTTCGTTTTCTCTACTTTATTTTGAAAGCCTGAAATAAAAAACATGTCACAAATGAGGTACAAGCATCTCACATGGGAGACTCTCAGAGTTCAGTGGCGGCTCAGAACATTTTTGATGTGACAGCATTGGAAATATTGCAGGCATCAAAGCTACAAATTTGGGGGCAAGCTCCTCCTAATGATGAATTCTAGTGCTATTATGTTTCCACGAATCTCACGGTCGAAATATTTGTGGACAGCAACAGAAACCCATGTGAGTCTTTAAGTGCATGTCTACATGGTTTTAATCATTTTGATTTGGTTCTTAATTCACATGTGAAATCCTGTCAGAAATCTGTAGAGACCTGTTAGCGCCAAGCTTTGAAGTAGCCGTTTGCCTCTGTAGTGAAAACACCTCGGAAATAGTTTCTGAGATGGGTTTGAAAAGTTACCGTGTAATAAGTTAGCTTACATCTGATACCATTTACAATCGAATCTCAAACAAAAGCCAGTCAGACATGGTTACTGGAAAACTGCCAAACCTTGTGATATGTTTAATGAATGGAGATGGAGTATGTCCAGAAGGGGATACCCGCAGAGTGCAGCAAGAAATATTGGCATTTTTTTGGATATGCAGCAAATGTTTTCCAACTTTTAATGTGAAATGAAATAATTAAACAAAATACGACTGAACTCTCCATTCTGAAAAGAGCTAAAACTTTTATGAGCGCCATCCAGATTTCTGAAGCCCAACATAGGGAGCTGGAGCCTCCTCTCCGTGGCACACTTTTCAGACTTCATAAATAAAATATGACGTTCACATGGGTGTGCTTAAGCAACAAAAAGAAACGCTGTCTGGGTTGTTGTACAATGATTTCAAACAGATTTTTGTGGAGAAAGAAAGACAGAAAGACACACAAATAAAGTCATTGTCACTTTCAAACTTTGTAGCTGTTTTCATTATCAAAGCATCTGAAAGTATATTGTCCTGGAGTAACATAATAAATCAAAAATGAAGAATTTTATGGTTCTGGTTTTATCATTTTTGTAAATTACACCCCTAATAGTGCTTTAATTGCATCGTCATGCAGTCAGACTCGATTCATTTGTTTGTTAGATGCTAAGCCTTTGATTAAATCCTTTAAAGATGGGTAAGCCATAAATTCTGCTCATAAAGATTTCAGTCACAACAGCTGTCACACACTGTAAGTCATGAAAGACAATAACACGACTAACATGATGCTAATTCACAGCAGTTTGAAGTCAAGGAAAGTTTCCTTTGTGTAAATAATTTATGCAGAGGTAATATCAATAGGTCTCCATCACATTATATCCATATAGCCAGCTTAATTAAATCACAAAATCAGACCTTGTTGTCTTGTATTGAGAATATGTTGGGCTCATTCATGCAAAATGGGGTTGATGTGTATCAATTAAAAAAAATTAAAAATCTTTTAAAGAAAAATCTGCCCAGTAATTTGGTTTAAGACCAAATATTTACCAACAGGTGCAAGCAAGTGTTAAGTTGTCAGTGTATTAGCATGTTGATGTAGCTGCTTGGTTGTGTAGCAAAGGGCCAGTGTATTCATTCAGGTGGTCACATAGCTTCAGAAACTCCTTTCATTGCTTTTATTCCCTCTGAACCTGACAATCCAACATTTATACCCACTTTAGTGATTGGTCAGCTGTATCGAGGTGGAAGAGGAGCCAGGGTTTTGATCTTTACTTTTCTATTTTCATCCTTGACACGATAATTTCTGTCGCCTTTTATCTGAACAGCTGACTCTGACACTATTAGCAGCTTCTAGAAGAGAGTGTCTTTAATGTCTTTCTAATCAATATCACATCTACTCCTCTCCAGCCAGTTTTTCACTTCATCTTTTAACTATTAATGTTTATGGTGCTCGGCACTGCTCCTTAGTCTTGTTATGGTTATTTAACGTGGTTAACAGTGGCCTGAAGACTTTTTTTAACCTACACCAAAGAGGTTGTCTGTCTATCTGTCTATCTGTTTGTCTGTCTATATGTCTGTCTGTTAGCAACATATTGGAAAAAAAACTACTGGACAGTACGAAGACCCTAAAGGGACATCAAGGAAAAAAAAATTTGATGGAGAAAAAAAAGAGCCGGTGTCTAGGTAATCTCATGCGCGCAAGATGGTTATCTGGTGTGCACGAGATAGCATTTCTGGTATACAGAAGAGTTTGCATAATTTGTTCAAATCTTCAGTTTATGAATTGGCTTGAAAATTACTGATCACCACCACCCACAGGCGTTATCCCACTTTAAGGTGGACTGGGAAATTCAGCCTCTTTTGTATACCGGAAAGGCTAACTTGTACGCACAAGATACAACCGGAAATGCTAACTCGTGCGCACCAGATAACTATCTGGAGCACAGGTGTCAAACTCGTGCCACGGAGGGCCGAGACCCTGCAGGTTTTCTTTACAGCCGGTCACTAAAGCAGGTGATTTTAATCATCAACACCTCCTTCAATTTGAGGGAAGGAGCTAATCAGTGAGATCAGCTGCTGGAGAGACCGGCTGGAAAGAAAACCTGCAGGGTCTCGGCCCTCCGTGGCACGAGTTTGACACCCCTGCTGTAGGTGAAATGCATTTTCATTTTGTGTGTGTCTGTCTTGTCATCCTCTCTCAGTTACAATCTTGTTATTTTGATAAACTATGTAGCCTCCATATTCACAGTCTAGTCGTCCTCCTTAACGCTCCACCTCACCCAAACCTGTTGACTTCGTAACTCCCTCCCACGGTGGAGCCTCTCCATGATTCGCCCACATAAACCACTACTTACGATCTGAGAATATGCTAAAACGGGTTGTTGTTTTGTTTTTGTATTTTAGTGATTTTAGTTTTTGTTCTGGAAAATATAAAACCAAAATCAAGCCATTTTCAAATTTTCACTCATTCCATTTTAACAGTTAAACGGAAAATCCCTCATATTTCATTTTTATTTTTTTCAATGTGTAATGAAAATCAAATAAAGGCTCGTTTATTTGTGTTTTTTAATGCTCACCTCTGAACGGAAATCCAATGACCAAAACATACACGGACCTTTGACCATGGATTCTCTGTTCCTTTAATCTAGACTCATCAGACCACATGACCTTTTTCCATTGTTTCATAGCCTGATCTTTACGTTCCCCAGCAAATTGACCTTCACTGAGTGGTTTTCTTTAGGCTGCACAGCTGTTTAGTCCCAATTGCTTGAGTTCAACTCCACACTGTGTGTGTGTGTGTGTGTGTGTGTGTGTGTGTGTAAACATAGCAGTGAGGTCAGCTATTGATTTTCTTTGAGTTTTTTTGTAATGGACAATTCTTAACCCAATTGCAAAATACTACTAGTGATTATTTTGTTTAGTTTGTTTTACACTCTCGCACACACACACACACACACACACACACACACACACGCACACACACACACGCACACACACACAGCCAGTCAAAAGATCAAGGCAGTCAGACTCAGCCTGGACTGGTTGCTCTGGAATTTTTGATTAGACTTTAATTACATAGAAGTGTAATTGCACTTAGTAATTACTAGTTTTGCTCACATTCTAACTTTGGTGAGTGTCGATTGTCTTCATGGACACCTGCTTTTGTTGAGTTGATAACACTGCTGCTCTGTTTTGTCACTTTGATAATGGGCTACTAAAATAATCCCATCTGCCTTCTTGATTTTGTATGTGATGCTTCACACACACACACACACACACACAGGTCACATAATGCCTGAGTCACACTACAGGAGAATCGAGCTGATTTCAGGTCTGATTTCCTTCTTCTGAGAATCAGAGGGCACTCCAGTTTCTCAGCTGTTTGAGGCCGATTATCTGCCCAGATTATCCTGTAATGTGAGGGGTTATCGCCGCAATAACATCAAACATGACTTATACTTAAGATTTAAAATCAGGAAGAAAATGTCTCGAGGAATATACCGGATAATGTAGTCTTGCGAGAGTCCCAGTCAGGGGACACTGGGAATCTCTCAAGACTACAATAGCTAGCATGCCGTTGGCAGCTATCAAAAGTGTATGTTAGCAAAAATGACAGTTAAAAACTCACCCAAAGCTCCCGCTGAAGAACAGACAACCCATGTTCACTTTGTCTTGCCAGCCATTTCTTCATCTATACTCCTTTTTTCCTGGGTTTTCTCCTCTTTTTGGTGTAGAGTATTACCAAGACAATTTTAATTCGATCCATTGTTTACAATGTGCTACTCATGTAATCATGTAATGTGAGATCACATGAGGCAGTGCGCTGCTCTGCCAGGCACAATAATCTTATTATTATCCTGTAGTGTGTGATGTGCCACAATTTTTGGATCGGGCAGTAAGCATGTGTGAGATTTTAACGAAGATTATGTGTGAAGATTCTTTTTATGTGTGCGATGCATCCTGATTTCAAAATTGGTCAGGATGATCAAACTCCTGTAATGTGACCAAGGCTTAACAGACAGTCCAGATGAATTACTCAGATCCATTTCTTTGTACCATGCTCCTCATGGTGTATTATTAAGAGTCAAACAATAGAGGCTGTGTTTTATGTAAAGGTTATTTTTTAAATTTGAGGAAGCTTTTTCTGGTGTGCATGCATGTATTACAGTGATTCACTTCCTTTATTTAATTAAAAATGTTCAACATAAAAAATCATTACCTTAGAAATGGTCATGATAGTATAATAATAGGCTGCCAGTAGGTATGGTTTGCATTTTTATTGCATTGGGAGAACTGGATGTGAGGATGAAAGTGTTCAGGAGGGGTCGTGTAACCAGACAGTATTATGTACCAGAAAATACTTCACTTTCTACCCTGAACACTTGGTCCACTAACCTATTTGTTCAGCTTATACTACTATATAATGAGTATGTGCATTATATTCATAAACCTGTGTTTTTATTATTTGCTTTTCCCATTTGACAATTCACCACCAAAGACTAATCCTAATCCTAATCCTAATCACAGTGTGCAGGATGTAACTGATGCCATCTGAAATACAGAAAGTGGTTCAGAGATGGAATTGATACTGAAACTGATGTAAGTGATGAAGAGGCAGATGAAGATGGCTGTGGACAAGTGGACAAAGGAAACAAACCCTGCTGTCAGCTCAGTCGATGATCATGTGGACATCGAGCCGTAATTTAGACACAGATGCAAAACACAAACGAGTACACCTGTCAGACTAATGGAACATCTGTACATACTGATACACAGGAATTCAAGAATGTGATTGATATGTACATGAAGATGGGCCTTGTACAAATGTCAGGAGACACACTTTGTTTCTGATGTGATGCTACACAACAGAATGTCTGTGGACATGGTTACATTCTGTCTTTGCATTTTGTGAAAAAACTTGAGTGTGTGTGTGTGTTTTTTTTTTAATAAATCCATTAATAAATTGTGAATATTCATAACAAACAAACACGACTGAGTGATTAGAATTCATGATACATATCGTCATACAGTGAAGCAAGACCTTGCAATTAGACCATATATATTTGTTGAGCCAATGCAACTATAAATAGAGAAATTATGCTCCCACTGACGCCCAACATTGTATTATGAAATGTTCCTAAAAACTTACAAAAACTTTTTTTCTTTTTGCTGCTGCACACCCCATGAGGTTGAAGACTTTGCTCAGCTTAAATAGTTGGTATTGTTGGGGGACAAAAACCTGTTCTCTAGAGAGGGTTTTGACATATTTAAATGAATAAAAAGTTTGTAATGATGTGATGTCCTCACTTATGAGTCCTGCGTTGGTCTTACAGTTACAGGCCTTTTGAGAAAACAATTATTATTGGAAAGGATTCTGTTTTTAGCTGAGGGCAGTAGAGGCTCTACTTCCATAGAGCTTGAGATTAAAGCTAATACGGAAGACTTGAAGGGAAAAATGTAATGTGCTCTGCCTGTATAAACAGCCATATTGTTGCAGGCTGTTCTTTGTTGAAATAGAAAAAAGCAAAGCCAGTAGATTTACTAAGCACGCTTGATGATACTTGAGACAAACTTGTTATCTGCTTCAGAGGTTCCATACTTATGAAAGGACTACCACAGTTTGTGGTTATTTATGCAAATTGAGACTTAAAGTGTTTTTTGTTATGTTCTCACATCTACTCAATAAAGCAACAACCCATCAATGTTATACAAGACAGAAGAAGAACCACTGTAAATTCAAGATTTTTATTAATGTGGTGCATCTCAAAGTTTGATACAATCAGTGTTAGAAGAACAAACCAAACCAGAGCAAAATATTAACATGCCATTAAGTTATTTTATTTCTGTAAATGTCTGTGTTTCCTGTTTCTATAGGTTACATGGAAGAGGTGACATTCTACAGTTGCCTACGACTTCAGAATGAAAGTGAAATCATTTGAAAAGTTAGTACAATGACAACAAAATTAAACCAAATTTAATTTAATTACATTTTAATTGTTCCATAAAATTTAAGAGGAACTGTCCAACATTTTCTGATATCTTTATTCATCTTCAGAATGTCCCGATTTCCCTGTTTATTTCATTGTAGCATATTATGAAGGCAAAACAAACCCTCAACATTTATCAACAGTAGGATTTAATAGGAAAATCTTTAGGAAATCTAGGAATATCTTTAGTTTCTCTAGTTTAAGTATTGCATACCCTTCCTTATCCCACCTCAATGTGACCACTTCCAGTTGTTGTTGTTGTTGTTGTTGTTGTTGGACCAACAATTGTTGTTGTTGTTGGAACCGCAGTTGTTGTTGGAGCCGCAGTTGTTGTTGGAGCCGCCGTTGTTGTTGGAGCCGCAGTTGTTGTTGGAGCCGCAGTTGTTGTTGGAGCCGCAGTTGTTGTTGTTGCTGATGAACAGCAGCTGTTGCAATAGGGACAGCCCTTTTTGTAGCTTTTGGTTCACCAGTTGGATTTGGGCAGCGGTACTCATATCTGGAGCTGCAGTTGTTGGTGCACCAGTGGTTGGTGGTGCCATTGTAGAGCTTGGAATAGGGGTGCACATCGGGCCTGCACAACAGGCTGGTAAACTGATCAACATACCCAAATCGTTGAGCAAACGTAGATTTTTCAGATTTTCACCTGAGCACAGGGTACCAGTTGTGCAACCAGCAACTAGAAGAGTGGTGGACTCTGTTGTTACTGTGGATGAAAAATTTCAGTTTAATTAATTTGGATTTGCATTAATCACTGCAATTCCACCCAAACCACAGCTGACACTGGTGTTGGCTAGGTTTTTTTAATTAAAAATAGTAATAATGCAATCTAAGAATAACTGAAATGCTTTAAAGAAAAAAATCAGATTTGGAGATCATATTTGCTAAACTACATTAAATGAAGACTCACCACTTGCTTCAAAGCAGCGATCCTCGTTTCCCAAACATTGTACTGGAAATGTACAGTTAGAGGTGTCAGGGACACATGACGTACACTGTAGATTGTTATGTGATGGCAAGTTAGGGACTGAAACAGAACAGAGCAACATAATTCATTTTAGGACATAAAAACATTTTATCCTCACAACATGAAGATCGGTTATAACACATGATTTCTTATGTATTCAAGCCACTTATCCATTCATACTTACACATCGGTACATTTCCATTATTGCAGTTATCTGAGTCGCAACACATAACATTTGCAATTGCAGTGAACCCAATCAAGGTGACTGCAGGTGCCTGAGTTATTGCTTGTGAACAGAAGGAGGACGCCACACATGCCCTGAGCACGTGATCTGTTGGAGGTCCACCCGTGGAAGCTACACAATCAGAGTCACAGTTTGTTAATGTTAGTGGAAGGCTCACATAGCTTTAGATAACATGTATTTTATTTAAAAGTGGGAAATAAACTGAAGAAAACACTACATCGAATGGCAGCTGTCATGCACATCATCTCATCATCGGAAGGGCATTGGTTTAATGCAAAGCTTGAACACTGTTCATCTGAGCAGGTTTGACACATAAGTGCTCCAGCTGCAATCAGGAGAAAAACACTGAGTTAAATAATGACCACATCTCAAACTAGTAAACGTAGTAACTAGCAATATATATACATATCGATAGATAGATAGATAGATAGATAGATAGATAGATAGATAGATAGATAGATAGATAGATAGATAGATAGATTTAGCAGCTGTATTATAAGAATAAGTAGAGTTACCTGTGCTGGAGAGTGCCCAGACGAGAGTCAGAGAGAGGATCACCTTCATCATGATGAACAGGTGAGTGCTGTAGATTGATTTATTCCTAAATGGTGATACTACGTTTTGTCAGTAACCACTGCGCTTTATATATTCAATGGGTGGGACAAATAACTTTGCTGCTGACGTACAGGTAGAACAAGTATTTACAGGGAGAAAGAACATTGTCAGTTTTCTTGTTGAAGTAGGTGTGGCTCTAATAAAGAAAGTGCAGTTCCACAATGTTTTCACTTTGCTGAAATTTATTGTCTCTACAGTATTTTTATTTTAAATTCTATCGCAACTAAAGATTTGTATGCCTGTGTCTGTGTTGAGATGGTACAAGTCCAGAACTTAACTGTTGAATCTAATCTCATAATCAAAACTTTTGCTGGCAACACTGTTGAAAATATATATGATACAGATATATGTGATTGATGGGTGAGATTTATTTCTAATGTTTTTAAAATCTCTCCATAGTTGAAAGAGTTAGTCATGACAGTTTCATTTTTATTTGTCATTTTGTTTCATGAATTTGTGCTCCTAAATAAAGAGAGAGAGAGAGAGAGAGAGAGAGAGAGAGACAGAAGATTGTAATTAATGCAACAGCCATCTATTATGACGTGCATGTGCTTTTGTTTTGACAGGGAGGAAACTGTTATAATGCATCAAACTTTGGAATCTTGTAAAACAGGTGACCTGTTTGCACACTCTAATTACTGTGTGTTGTTATTTGCATGACGTACTACTTGCGTGTATATCTATATCCACATCCATACACTCATATATACTCAACTCGGTTATGCTGCTAATATCTTTGTTAATTTACATACCGTATTTTTCGCACTATAAGGTGCACCTAAAAGCCTTTATTTTTCTCAAAAACCGACAGTGCGCCATATAATCTGATGCGCCTTATATATGGATCAATATTAGTTAGTTATGGCTACCGTAGTCAGGGGGTGTATATTGTGATTGCACTAACGTTTGATTTACCGTAGCGGTATCAGACTGTTTCTTTTACGTGTTTACTGAATCAAGGAAAAGTTCCCTCCACGTTTGTGATGCACTAACTACGTGATAAAAAGTTGCACTATCTGTTGTACCTTGCTGTTGGTAAAAGATAATACTACGTCACTGACGTTACCTCGAAGAAAAAAATAAAACAGCTGTTCATGTAGCTTTGAACTGTGACAAATGGAGTTGGAAATACATTGTTTTCAACGAAGGCGGTGCAAATACCGGTAAGAGCTACCTGTACATACGGTACTGTATTGTGAATGTACTAGCTTGTTTTGGGAGTGAACGGAGTTGTCAGAACGTTGGTTTGTTTTCTATTAATAAAGTTT
>OOFC01051097.1:0-17853 GCA_900323345.1 Pseudochromis fuscus
CTTTATACACACACACACACACACACACACACACACACACACACACACACACACAAGTAGTGTGGGACTGGAATTCCCCTTTACCGTTTTTACCGCTGTTACTTCGCCGACGCCCCCTGACTACGGTAGCCATAATTAAGCAATATTGATCCATATATAAGGCGCATCGGATTATAAGGCACACTGTCGGTTTTTGAGAAAATCAAAGGCTTTTAGGTGAACCTTACAGTGCGGAAAATACGGTACTAAAACGTTTTGTTTGGTAGTTTTCTCATTTAAATTTTCAAACACCAATAAAATTTAGATATTTAAATATTTCATTTAATTTGATAATCCTATGTCCGGAGTTTAAAACTCAATCAGATTCTGTTTCTTTTTAAAAAATAAAAATGTTATTGAAATTAATACAATTTTTTTCTTTATGCATACAAAGTGATACCAAATCAGGAATAGCAATATGGCAAAATTTGGCAGCACTTTTATGTACATGAAATGAACATGCACATTAAGAGGGCTTTATTTTATTTGTGAGGCCTAAATACAAAAAGTAACAATTTAAATATTGAAGGTATCAGAATGAAAAAACACCCTGGACAGAGGGTTCATCAGCACCAGCAGTGTCTTTTATAATGTAAGATGAGTACATTGAAATTCAAATGGAATAACAAAATGAAAGCAAACAAGGGGACCCTCTCGTACTGTCCTTCAGAGGAACTCATCTTCACTAAGAGGCAGACTTTTGGCAAAACACTACAAAGACATTTTCACCGCTGATGTGGAACAATGTAATTGGAGCTATCACTAGCTCGGGATGAGACAGCGCAGAGATCGCAATAACCCAAATAAGGCAGCGTCATGAAGTCTGTTTCTCTAGTCTGACCCAGTAACCTGTTTCTTTAAGTCACTGTTGGTTTGCCTCCAGCTACAGCCCTTTTCTTTGCTTTTCCTTCAGTCCCAGAGCTCCTAAATTCAAGAATCATCGGAGAAAGTATACGAAAAGATTCAGTATCACAACTGACCTGTTTATACTGAACACATCTTAGATGGTTTCCTTCAAATACAATCTCAAACATCCTACAACCGGCAGAGACAACAACACTCCTGCTGCAACTGTAAAAATACTTGTGCTCAAATTTGCAAGTCAATTTTTACAGGAGCACATTTAGGTCCAACACAGGGAAGCTTGCAAAACTTAACAGAGGCATGCCATGTTAAATCCCACAAGAATTTTACAGCTCAACAAAGTGAAGTGACAATAAAAGCTGGGACCCCTCATTACAGACCAAAGTACAGGAATAAACCTGAGGGAATAAACCCTAGAGGAAGATCTGCCTGCTTGATGGTCTTTTAAGTATTAGAGTGGAAAACATGAGTGAAAAATGAGCGGAAAATATGCACTGCATTATCTGTCTGCGTCTTGCATCAGAAGTTTCTCACAGGAGTAAATATGGAGAACATCTGGCCCTCAAATGTAGCTAAAAAGCAAGGTGAGCAGAGTTTGGGGACACTTTCTGCTCACATTTTTTCATAGGAGAGAGCACAGGCCCAGGGAATGCAGCAGTGTTACCCTTATGTCCCATATCCTTTTTGTCTCAGCTAACTTTAAGACTGACCTGTCATTTCCCAGGACTTCTTGAACTTCTAATACATTTCAGCAAAAAAAAAGAAAGAAAAGATATGCATGCAGAAAGTCCAATAAGACATTAGATAAATCAACTTCTGCTGCTACTGCTACAGAAACAGCCCCCACAGAGCTGAGCCAGCCACTCAGGATATCAGTAGATCAACTGAACGGAGCGGAAACCATTTTTATTTAGTGTGAAGCAGAGGTTTCTGTAACTGTCTATGTAATATTAATAAGTCTTAGAACAAACCTGCATGACACACGAGCAAACAGCATTAGCAAATAAAAATATGTGACAAATTCTGCACAATACAAGTACGTGGAGTCTGAGCTGGAAACCAAAAAAATGAATAATGAGAGAAGTCATAAAAGCACTATGGGTGGAAACATACGATTTACTAAACTTGCATGTGAAGAAGCCAATCTCCGATGGCAACTGAGCATAACTGTTGAACCTAACGGCTTTAATTACATCACCTTGAAATTAATTCGAGGAAACGGTGTCTAAAAATCAGACCTGAGGTGAATGCACGTGAATGTCCTCAGCTGTGTAACTACATTCACATAATTGTTTGACAAACACCACAAAAGATAATTTCACAAAACAGAACTTGTGTAACAAGAAACTGTAATTCAATAAACAAAACTCATGAGGTCTCCTACAATTCAACAAAACACACAAGGTCCTGATACTTTATCTGACTAAATATTTAGATGCCACAGCTCTGAGTACATGTTAACATCATTTTTATACTAAGTTTTAACCTGGTTTGAATCAGGATATTCCCATGGAGACAGGTTCATTTTTAAAGTGGTAAAATGTGTCCTGGCTCTTTATATAGCAAGCCCTAAAACTTTCTTCATGCATTTTTTGCAGGTTTCTGCAGGATGAGACACAAGGTGACAAATCTGAAAACTAAAACCAGTGAGATACATGTTATACACAGTAAATATTGTATTGCAAGTTTGAAAGTTTGAACTTTTCCAATGATAGATGCACAGATGTCCATGTGGAAATAATCTGTCACGGTATGACTGCAATACATCTATAGTACGTGTTCACATTTGTACCCTAAGTTATTATACACATTTTCAGTTTGGTATGATTAAGCCTTAAGCTGAACATATTACCCTTACATCTGAAATGGAAAATACAATAAAAGTTCAATATATTGTGCTTGCAATTCTTAATTTTTTGTGTTTCTGCTTTGACCGCATGTCCGATTGAATAAAAGAGAATGTGCAGAAGTACTGATGTGAAGCGAGCATGCTCTGACTGATGAAGTGTGTCTTCAAACTCTGCAGATCACTGTAATTCAGCCAGTTAATGGCCATGGACCAAACTTTCCACTTTCAAACCCTGAAATCTGTATCACTGTGCTGCAGACTTTAACTGAATGGAGTTACTCAGATGGACATGCAGATTTAAAACATGTGCCTTTAGTCAAAAACACAGTCAACAAGTCTCCTGAGACGTCCAGCAGAGGTTTTTATATTATATTTTAAAATGTTTCTTTTGTGAATATACTTGCTTTGGACAGTTCCAAAAAGGAAAACCCTACAAACAATAAACCATTTCTAAGGAGAACTGTTGCTCTGAACAAATGCTCTAGAGGTTTGTTGACATTGAAAGGCTGCTGGTATAAAGTAGCACAGTAAACTTGATTTCTTATTTATATGGCAAGTCAGGGTAAACAAAGATCTTTTCCTGGTTCTATTTGTCAAACTTCACTATCACCTTTGAATTTCTGTAGATATCTACCAGTTTAGATTCATAGTAAGACAAGAAGCAGAAAAATAAATCTGATTAAAATGTATTGTGGGAACAATGTAATAAAAAGATCACAGCAACAAACTGATGCCAATTCATTTTTTTTTGTATCTGACATTCACACAATACCCTAAAAATGTAAATCCAGATGTGGATCCAGAAAATGTTGAGGTGTCAAAATTCAGGTGAACTCTCTGCATCTGTTGTCAAATACAGCACACCAAGCTAGATACTTGATCCAGTGGGTTTGTGGCACAGAAGAGTGGTCGTCACTATCTGACTGGACTATAAACTGGCCACCACTGGTTAAACCCACAGACAGATTTGGGGATATTTATTTTAATGAAAGTTGCAGTGCTCCAGGAGGCGAGCATCTAAGAAGAAGTTTGTTGTCTTTGTAACATTTGTAAATATAAGCAACAGCTTATTTGGGTTTATAGCAACTGAAATGTCTTGTGATTTCAGCACATTATGAAATAGTTACTGACAGTGAAACAAACATATATTATGCACAAGTTCATAAGTTTGGAGTGTTAAGCTGTTTTTAGCCTTTATGATGACAGGTAAAAATTCTGTGAGGTTACTGACTCAGAAACCCCTCCACCCTGAACTTTGGGATGATCTCAAAAAGCCCTGCTATGTGACCTGAGCCTGAGGACATCATTCCTTCTCTGCAAACACTTGGAGAGCAGAGCAAGTAAAACATTTTGAAGGTGAAATTTGAGTAAGCTCTTGATTAAAAGCAAGACTTAAAAGGAGAAATTTATTTGACAAAAAACATCATGACCTCCAACTCAATCTGCTTTTCACTGTGACCTTTTATCTTTGCATTGAAACATTTTTAATTCATACCTGTTTGAGACCCTCTAGGTAAAAAAATGAAAGAGAAAGGAAAAAACAACCAAAATTACTAAATTAAAATTGAGAAGTGAGTGTTAAAAACTCAGTTATCCAATTGCTGCACTAGACAGGCCTTGTGTGTCTGAAAATATGAAACTGTTGGAATGCACACATAATCAGGTGGGGTGGAAAGGAAACCATGGGGTGTTTATGCAGAGATAATATAGGTCAGCATCTGGAAAGCAAATGCAATCTGTGGTTTTACTTTGGCTCTCTAGTCTGTCAGTATGACAAAGTGTAAGTACAGCATCTTCTGAGTCTGTACAAAATGTTTAGCAGCGTACAGACTGAAGATAATATTGTTCAGTTCTGTGAGATGAAGCACTGAAGAGACAACAAAGACAGAAGGTAAAGGAAGATTCTTACCTCTGGTGTGGCAGGGTTGAAGGTCACACTCAGCACCGTGTCTGAGTGTTTCTGAAGCTTGTGTAGGTAAGTGCTGCTACGGATGTCATACACATAGGCCTGAAATTAATATGAACATATAAATGAACTGTAACCATGCAAGTTAGTAAATGTGCAAGACACAACTAACCTACATAAGAGTTAGAGTACAATATGTACAATACAAGACTGTACAACCTGCTGTGCTCGGGAATAATCTTGAATTTCCCTTGGGATTAATACAGTATCTATTTCTCTATCTATAAGCTACTGGAAATGCATTACCACAGTGTACAGGCTACCTCACAGGCCACCAACAGTGTGCAAGGTTACTTGTGTCAGACACCATTGTGAGCAGCACGGGGACACCACATGGGGACAGTCCTGTTTCCCTTCCCGTTCACATTTTACACTTTACACTTTGGTCTTTAGATTCTGCCGTGTGCAGAAGTTCTCGGACAACTCTGCCATCTTAGGCTGTATCAGCAGGGGTCAGGAGGCTGAGTACAGGACTGTGGTGGACAGGTTTGTGGAGTGGTGTGGACTGAACCACCTGCACCTCAATGTCACCAAGAAAAAGGAGTTAGAGATAGATTCTAGGAAGCAGAGGGTCAATCCAGAGCCAGGCAACATGAATGGAACTGATGTGTAAATTGTGGACAGGTACACATTTGTAGGAGTCCACATTCACAATAATCTGGACTGGACTTAGAATACAGATGGTGTGTTCAAAAAAAGGTCAGAGTTGCCTGTACTTCCTCAGGAGACTCAGGTTCTGTAACGTCTGCAGGACCATGCTGCAGATTTTTTATGACTCTGGGTTGACCAGCATCATCGTTGATGCTGTAAGGTGCTAGGGCAGCAGCCTGAGGACATCTGATGTGAACAGACTCAACAAGCTTATCAAGAGAGCTGGCTCTGTCATCTGTCCAGTTCAACCCCCAAATTCCAGTTCAGGGTTGAAGTGGAATTTCCAGTTGACGTGTCAGAGAAGAAGATGCTGAGGAACCTCCTACCCCCTGCACACCACATAGGTGTCCTACTAAAGCACCTTCAGAGGCAGACTGTGACCCCTGAGAAGCACCACAGAACGCCACAGGAAGGCTTCTCCACCTGTTGGCCATCAAACTGTTTCAACTTGTTCTGCAAGGCAGGAAAATAATGCTGCTGTCTGAATAACTCATACCATCATCAATCAGCTTAAATATATGTGAAACTGTAATGTTTTACCTTGCTCACATGCAGGACTCAAGTTTGTAGTTTTCATGTGCAATAGTCACTGTTTACAGTTTTTCGTTCCCATGAGCAGCAGTAACTTTTTCCTGTTGCAATTTCTTTTTCATGTGCATTTACATAATGCATAATGCTGAAACACTGGGCAATTTGAGATTAGTTTTAAAGGCACTGGTTCTTTGCTAGATCTCTTGCACTGCACTGCACACTTTTCTGAACATATTTTGTAATATTTGATATTTCTACAGTTTTATATATATTTTTTTTACATATATATTTTGCATGCTAGGATTTGATGTCTGTAATGTACGTTGGAGCAATTTGGCACAAGAAATACCTTCAGGATTAATTAAGTTTACTTTATCTTATCTTATTCACAAGGGAGTTCAGACTGTACATGAAGCATGTATTAGATGTGGTATAACTACTTTAACAGTCAGACACTGGAAAGACACACAGACACAAACAGATGTACATTTGCTTCAGGGATTACTTCAATTTTGAGGGAAACCTGTGCTTATAGTGTTTCACAATCCAAGTTTGAGCACACACATACAAAGGCACATGATGGGGTCAATATTAAAGCATTCAATCTGAATACCTTAATACTTTACATTTATGTATACTGTAATGTGTCATCACACTGATTAAAGTTTTCTCGATGACCCCCGGGAGTTTGTGACTATACTCAGTGATTGGCTCAACAGTGTGGCTTGTCTCTTGCTGATATCAGTAATCAGGCACATAACAGACACAGAGAAACATGGAACAGCTGTGCCAGAATCAGTTATCCCTACAGCTGGACCAAACCCAAATCACTTTGGAGAAAAGGTCAAGAGTGTATTTAAAAAAAACAAAAAAAACATACACTCTGGAGCAGGATATCAAAATCTGAATATTAAAAAAAGCGAGCATAGCAGGCACTGATTGCAAAAAAATACTTATAAAACTACTACAAAAAATGAAAACTGTAATAAGTATAAAATTTGAAATATCAAACATTAAAAAAAACAACAAAAAAACAACAACTGCTGGAAGATTAATTCTGAGGACTGTCTCACACAGAGCACTCAACAAATGAAATGGTAATTGACACTGTTGAACAATCCTAATGAACCAGTGCAGACATATTCGTTTTATTCTGCTTTGAGGTAGTCCAAACCTTGTTAATCAGCCTTGTGGTTAAGTAGACGTGAATTTTATACTTGGTCTTGGGTGGAAAAGAGGCATCTTGCTAGTAGAGACATCTTCAAATCAACACTTTGAAATTTAAGACTAGATTTTTGACTGTTTTAGCAGCTTGTTAGCACAGTTTTTTTGGTACACAATCAGTAAGTTTTGAGACAAATTTGGCCTCAGTGCCATGAGCACAGATAAAAACAGATGTGGAGATGTTTGTTACCAGACGACGACTCATCAGATTCCTGCAGCTGTTTTACATTATGTTCCCCTGAAAAAAAGCTTCAAGCGAGTTCTGTCAAAGTGGGTAGAGTGACTCCTGTCTCAGGCATATGAAGTGTGGAATGCCTCAAAGGGAATTAGACACTGAAGTGGAGAGCAGGGCAATAAAGCATGCAGTATGAAAATGTAATCACCAGAAAACTGTTATCTTCTAAATAATCAATGTAATGTCAGATGATAAGAAGGGGAAAATAAGTTGGACAAAAATAATCCATATTTAACTGCATATATAACAAGTTAATATCGACCACACTGAAATCCTATTCCACTTAGATTGCTTTTGGCCTATGTTTTTTGGAAAATGTGTAATATGATCTAGGGAGTCTTTTTAGACCAGTCAGGTTCTTTTTTTCCATGATTGCTTTTTGATATATTAAGACAAGTACAAATGTGTCTGGCTTATAGAAGTCTCAGGGCAGCCACAAATAAATACGATGTAGCTCACTACCGTATACTCTCCCAGTTTCCAAGAAACGCTGGAAATGTCCGATCTCGACAGAGATGCTCTCAAATGTCCGTGCTGTGCTGAGTCCCCATAATTAATAATAACCAGCAGCATGCATATATTATTCCACTGCTTTCAACAAGCACGTACACCAGAAGAAAAGAGAGATGGATAAGGAAAAGGGAGGTCGTCTTCTGAAAATGTCTTGAAAGCAAGCATAAGGCACGGTCTGGAAAAGCAATTAAACAGTTCTGCATCGACATGAATGTTGAATTTGACTTCTTTGGAAAAAGGCATGAATCCAAACAAAAACTCTGAGTCAAGCACAGTCCTCACCTTAAATGGAGGTAAAACTGATGAAGATACGCTGGTGATTTCCTGTTGTCTTTCACCTTTACAAGTAAGGTGTAACAGCAGCTTTACCTTTTGTAGCAGAGTTCAGTAGTCAGGTATGAGAGGGTAAAGAATTTTAAACCTGCGGTGCCACAAGAGAAATCACTGGCATCCATGCTGGTAAGTTTAAAGACTGGGGTAGAAAGAAGATCTGAGATCAAAGGAGAGAGCAGGGGAGTGAGGAGATATGGAAGAGATCGGGGAGATATCGGCGGCGAGACTGTGAGGGCCTTTGAAAGTAAGGAGGAAAATTTTAAAGTCTATGTTGTAGGTCATAGAGAGCCACTGAATGGGTAGGGATGCTATGTGGTCAGAGGATTTAGAAGGACATTTTGAAAGCTTTTCTTCCAAGAACTTTTGCAACTTTAGTGAATATAACAGCTCTGAATTCATCAAACCAAACAATGTGTTTTACAGTTAACAGCAGCTTCCTCACACTCGCTCTTTCCATTATGCTTATTGCAGTGGTAGAAGCATGCCGGTAATGATTGTTGTGATGCTTCTTGATAGATCCAACAGCCAATTCTGAAGCCATACATATAATTTACCATACACAGTGTATAATTCATGTTTATATACATGATAACCACAATATATATCAGTCCCAATGGGAAAAATATAAGCTCTATTATCCTAGTTTTCCAAACCTAAACATCTAAAAGTGGAAGTTGACCTGTGTTTCCAATCCATGTTGTATCTGGCATTGACTGGGTCTACATTTCCATTTCTAACCCCCCCTTTATGCTCAGCTATTCTCACTTTAAACAACTTACTTTGACCAACATATAAAAAGCCATTCCAAAATACCTGCCAGCATGTATGTTCCTGATTACGCAATATAAACATATCTGAACCAAAAAACATATTTCTTGACCATGTGGGGATAAAATACTTCGGTATTGGGAGTATTATATTTGAACACTGCAGTGACCACATTTGCTTCTGAGAAAGTCAATTGGACATTTTTTAGCTCTGTACAGCCTATATAAACTTGACGTTTTTGCCTCTTTTATTGCAAAAAATGTTAAGCAACCCATTAGATGTTGCAAACTTGAGATACTGGAAAAGGGTTTGAAGTGAAGAATAACGCACACACTGTGTCACTGTAAAACTCAGAGAACGACAACTTACACAGTTATCCTCAGAGCCTGAAGCAATGAAGCGGCCGCATGGAGATATGGCTGATGAGCATGGATGACAGCGATTTAGATGGTTCTCATAGCGCCGGACACACCTGGGGTGGAAATGCACGCAGTGGTGAGAAATTAATGAGGTTGATAAATCAGAACCAACCTTACATGTAAAGGGGAGACTAAATCTTTGAATGGTGATGTTAACATATTATATATTATCAGTGGTGGACAGTAACAGAGTACATTTAGCTACTTGAGTACTGTGCTTAAGTACATTTTTTCAGTATTTGTAATTTACTTGAGTATTTGGTTTTTTTGGAAACTTTTACTTTCACTTTGCTACATTTCAAAGGCAAATAGGCTATTGTACTTTTGACTCCACTTCATTCCTAGGAAGTGTGTCGTTACTTACTTTACATACAGTCTATGCCGGCAATGCATTTCAGGCAGTTTGTCCAGGTAGAGTTACCGTCGCGCATGCGCAAATCAGCAGGTAGTGACCGGCAGCGGAACCGAACAATAAAGAGGGAAGACCATAGACATAAGACGCCGCATTGACCGCTACGACCTATTGGTGCTGACGAGAAACGGCGCCGCCATCTTGGTCCGGTCATCCGCTACACCCAGTGCCATCGCGCAATGAAGTGCCAGCGCATTTAATCAATCATAACTCGCTGAATACTAAACGGATCCTCACACTGATTTTTTTTCAGCAAAAGTAACACATGTAGGTCTGATGCAGGACACATGGTTCGGCGTATTTTAATATGTATGTTGGGCTTAACAGTAATACAGTTCAGACAACAACAACAACCACAGTGTTTCCTCCTTATCACAGGTAGGACTTAAGATAGGTTTGTACTTTTACTCAACGTTGTTTACTTTTTGTTACTATTTTTCTAACACACTCAACACAACAAGCTATCCAGGGAACCACAAACACAGATGTTTATGAGTAGGACTGTATTTTGGGAGCTGTCCATTAGACTTCATTGGATTGGACTAAAGATGGTTCATAGCTTCAGAAAACCCTTTGAATCATTTTTTGCCCAAACTGAGATCTGAATCTTGTCCTTTGTGTCAGTGTCCATATGGGCACCTGAATATTAGATTAAAATATCCTTGATATCCTTAAATGCAGGGGTGTCCCCTGAACTAAAATGAGCTGGACAAACTAACTGCCCAGGCATGCACAGAGACATTTATGACGTGACTTTCATTTCAGTCATTTTTATGTGCTTGCCCGACTCTACACTACCATTCCCACAACAATTACTGTTCAGGTGTTTCTAAATCTAAATGTCTGTATTTATCACATATACAATCATACACAGGTTCTCAACTTCAATGCCAGGCAGTTTATGGCACTTAGGACCCAAGAACGCTTCAGGCTGGTGGACCTTCTATCATTACAGCCACAGCCAACAACATCAGAGGTAGGATTTCTCTCTGTCATAAGACAGTAGTTGAGTGGCAATATGAACAATTGCATATGACGTTTTAGTTTCCAAATTAAACAAATCCAGCAAATGTTTTTTAAGTTACAATCTGTGTTGTAAAAAATTGTATTTATTTATTTCATTATTCTTGCAAGTTGTTCTCAACAAAGAAACACTGTCCAGGGATGCACAGAGACATTTATGATTTGACTTTTAAACATTTCCATCTTTTGTGTTTGTGCGTTTGTGTAGAATAATGAAGATGAAGACGATGACCTGTACTGTTCAAACAACAGGAAACAGCACGGTTTTGTCATTTTATGTTTTTTTAAAAAACGCTAAATAGCATGTTAGCCTCTCGATGGGAAATTTGAAAACAAAAAAGTAAGACCGAACAGTCAACCAACAAAGTATTATGCACACTCTGCAGGAAGGAGTTTTCTTTTCATCAAAGCCCTTTCAGCTTAAAATACCACATTAACAGGAAGCAGACGTTAGTCGGGGATTGACTCGGGCACTGAGAACAATACAGCAATGTACTGATATTAGAAAATGTCCTTTTGCTTTGTACTTTTGAATATTTAAGTATTTCTAAATGCATGTACTTTTGAATACTTAAGTATTTTTAAAGGTAAGTACTTTAGTACTTTAACCTGAGTAGCATTTTGACCAATAACTTTTATTTGTAGTTGAGTAAGTTTTGACCATGAGTATCAGTACTTTGACTCAAGTACTGAAGTTGATACTTTGTCCACCACTGACCCTGTGTGTCTCACTGTCTCGTCGCCAGTACGTTGCACTTTCAAGTCTTGTTATTTCACAGTCACAGTCTGCTCGTGTATGATTGCTGCTTTGCTTCCTGGATTTTGCCTCATGTTTTTGTAACCATCGTCTTTCTCCTGACTACCTGCCTGTGTACCAGACCTTTTCAGATTAAACCTGATTTTATTTTTACCCAAACCTGTGTTTCTGCACTTGAGTCCTTGCCTCTGGTTTTGTGGTTCATGACATTCGCCACAATATTGTGAGCCCCATTGGTAACCATGCCATAGACCTTTACAGTGAATACCCACTCAAACATTACACTTGGCTTCTCCAATATTAGCTGCTGAGTGGGTCAGAGGGAAATAGTGCACTTCTAAAAGCACAGTAGCTGGATGTAGGCTGTCTGACACATAATGGCAAGTGACACCGAGGTATTCATCCATATTGACTGATGTCCACATGCTAATTTCTGCCAAGGCTTCTCTTTGATTATAGTGCATCTTGCTTCCACCATTGCCTTTACAGTTTTGCGGCTTGGATTTTGATGACATTTCTGAACCCTTCATTCTCAACGATAGAAAAAGACTAACCATCTTCAACCATCATGTCCACCAAGGCCTCATCCAGCTCCTGGTTTCTGAACACTGTTGGAGAAAGGTTGCAACGTAAACGTGATACACAACATCTACACACACACACACATATATGCAGTACATTTACATATATATTTAACTGACTGTCAGGATTCCCAGTGTTGGTGGGCTGGGCATGATTGTCATCATGTCTGACACGCAACATGTGTCTCAACATGCATGACGTGTTGTTATTATAAGACAACTCTTATGTGCAGAACAAACACCACATCACCATTCAAAAAAGAAAAATACAATTCAATAATTGAAACATAAAATGTAGGCCATAAACTGCATCATACCTCATTTGGTAGTATAAGATCAAAATGCACTGAAACACTATGAGCCAATGAAACGCTTCAGAACATTTTGACACAATGAACCGCAAAGTGATGCAGCGATGATCTTCGAAGCTTCGACAGTGAACTCATTGTCATGTTCACAATGAGTTCACCAAGTAAATATCGTCCACACCGTTACACCACCAGCAGCAGCCTGAACCGTTGATATGAGGCAGGATGGATCTGTGGTTTCATGTTGTTTACATGTTGCCACATTGTAACCCCACCATCTGAATGTCACAGCAGAAATAAAGACTCATTAGACAAGGCATTGTTTTTCCAGTCCTCTGTTGTCCAATTTTGGTGAGCCTGTGTAAATTGTAGTCTCATTGTCCTGTTCTTAGCTGTTATTTGAGTTACTGTTGCGTTTTTTTTTGTTTTTTTTTAAAATCATTTTGAACAGTGATCACATTCTCCTCTGAGCTCTTACATCAACAATGCATTTTCATCCACAAAACTAGATAGTTTTCCTTTTTTGGACCATTCTCTGTAAAGCCTAAAGATGAAAAGCGATAGAAAATTTGAGTAGGTCAGCAGTTTCTGAAACACCAGCCCGTCTGGCACGTTCAAAGACACTTAAAGCCCCTTTGTTCCCTTTTCTGAGGCTTTCAACTTCAGCAATTTGTCTTGACCACTTCTGCATTTAACATGGGAATCTACAACTACTGTATATTCAAAATCAATATTCAATATATTTGGTAATTGTGAGGTGAAAAATGAGGGAGCTCGCTGGACCAAACAATATCTTTAATTTTTCTAAGCTTTACAACACGCCCCTTCCTCCTTTTACGTGTTGTAACCAAAGTTAGGTGCCTTACACAGAGACAATGTGGCCCTGGATAAATCAAACAACCTCCAGTTCTTAGAAGAATAGATCATCACGCATGTGGAGATGAAGGATATCCAGACAGAATATTAACATTTTCTATCAGTAGTTCTTTAACAGACTGAATTCCCTTATGTTTGCTTTCATTAAACTTTATATGAATATTACTTTATTTCTTCTTCTTCTTGTTTCATTACTGCCACCAAGTGATGGGGAGGTGTACTACAATTGAGCATCTCGCTGCCCTCACGGCCCACAGGTGCTAAACAGATTTTTCCTGGCAGCCCTCTAAGAAACCAAACTCTACATGATACCAATTCAGTATTAGACAACTATGATCTCTATCCTCTTAATATAATGTTATTATGATCTTGTAAATGCATGAAAAACATATCACCATTGGGATGCGTAATGGAGGTATTCAACAGCCCAAAATGGAGACATTTCGACAAAACAAATGAGGCCCAGTTTGCAGCACAGTGCACCTCATTGTGAGTGAAATGCAACAGGAATGGGAAAAAAATAAGAACTTGTCTGTGAATCTGTCAGTTTTTTTTTTCTCACTGATAGTTGTCAGAACATATAGGGCACATAGCGAAAACATAACTGTTAACAAGTTAAGTCAGCATACTTAATATGGCATGCAAACAAATTTAAAATGTAAAACTCACTTTTTCACATAAGGACTATTGCAACTTATTGTTTAGACATCAAGATTGCATTGAATTTCATTGCATCACTGATTATACCACACCACTAATTACTGTTACATTAACATATATGTTGAGTTTTCTCCCGAAAGATGGACAGGAGAAGGTATAATATATATGACATCTGTGAGTGATACTTGTACACTGACATGAAACTGAATTGTAATGTTCAAACTGATGCTGACTGTGTTTGTCTGTTTACAGATTTATTTAGCAGCTGTGCTGTCTGCATACAGATGATGTTTTTCTCTTGACAAAGCCTGTGAATTCAAACCGACCAATCACAGATGAGGACATGCAAATCAGAACCGTTCGCCACGCCCACATTGGACAATCTACCAATGGTCGGTGATGTGGGCGGTGCCTGCAAGACACCAGCGGAGGATTCAAACGGAACATGGCTGCGGGTAAAGATGTCGATGAAAACACACAAAATAGAAGGTAAGAACGAACTGATAGTGTCATTGTTAATTTTTTAAATATATGTACATTTAGGAAGCGTTAGTATTTCTCATGACTTACAGCTGAACTTGAGACATTTTAAACTCGTAAGTTACGTTGTTTTAGTGAGGCTGACACAAACTGTCACTCAAGCTTCAGGCTACGAAATGTCAGCTCACGTTAGCTGCTTAATGTTACTGTGAGGGAGCAAAAAAACACATAAAATGATTCATAATCTGTACCAGATTAAGTGTTTTACTTCCTGGAAACCAACCTAATCATCACTAGAAAGGATTCTTAGCTTGCTGTAGCCAAAGTTAACACTGCAGTTGTGCCTTTGTTAGCTTCAGCAAACTTGTGGTTAAACTGTTGGTTCAGCTTTACAGTAGTTTGTTATGGTCGCGTCACAGTTAAACACATAAGTGCAAGAAGATGAAGGAAACAACTGTGGTATGATGCTATCCATTACAACACTACTTTAACCTATTGTTTTGTCTGTTGTACTGCAGTGCTGCTGCATTGACTGTGCACACAGTATCTCTGTATGAGCACTGAGCAGCCACTGCACACGTCTCACAGATCAACTCAACATTCCTCAGATCAATGGTTTTATTAAAGATAATTTATGGATTAGTCAACACGTAGCTTTGGTGTAGCTTTTTGTCATGTTTTATAGGTGTGTGCTCAGCATTACAGATGGGTTGAGAAGGAATTACTTTCTACTTTTGAATAGCTGGTTGGAGGAGGAGTGGGGTTTTTACTGTGTAACTGTGGCCTCACAACCTGGGTGTAGAGCCTGTCCTGTAGTCTTTAGAGTCAGGTTTAGGTCTTTGTCATTTGCCAGTCAGATGGCATTACTGTGTAGAGCCTGCTGACATTTTGGTTTCTTGAACCTGACTGCATACTCTTTAGTGCTGTGTTGTCAAGGTGCAGTTTGTCCTGCTCTTTTTATGGCCTGCTATACATCAACTGTTCTTGATGTATGTTAGCAATAATAAGGTTCTGTGGTAGTTAAAGCATGCACACATCCATCAAGCAACACTGTGGCTCAGGATGTACAGGGGGTTACCACCATTATCAGAGGGTTGGCAGTGAAATCCCAGGTCTTCTGGTTCATGTCTCGAAGTGTCCGTGGACAGTGGAGCCCCAGTTGCTGTTGATGATGTGGCCATCCATAACTTATCTATGATGTGCTCTCCCATGCAAAGAGATAACTGCATGTGTAATCTGTTTGTGTCTCCCCCTCAGAGGTACAGTGTGCACTATGGTGATCAATCATGAAGAATCGCCTGGGGCCTCTCGAGCTGGTCGACCACCAGTCATCTTCAACCCAGATTTTTTTGTGGAGAAACTCCGGCATGAGGAGCCAGATGTTTTCCTGGAGCTGGTGCTCAGTAACATTACTCGCCTCATAGATCTTCCTGGGACAGAGTTTTCCCAACTTCTTGGTGAGGAGGGTCCTAAGACCCCTACGGGCAGCAATGGAGGCTTTTTTCGTTCTTTCAACTTCCTCAAACGCAAAGGTCAGACAGTCAACTAAGTCACATGAATATTGTTCTGTTTTTGTGTACATTGCTCATCATGCCACGTCAGGTAAAGTCACACATAAAGCAGTACAGGTAAATGTGCCCATGTCTGAAAACAAATAAGCCTTTCACACAAAGAAAGAGACATCCTGTTGAAAACTAGTCATTGTTCGCTTAAAAAAACCCCCAAAAATACTGGTGATTAAGAAAAAAATGCTAATCATGAGTTGTAGAGATCAGTAGCTGTAACAAGCAAGTAAAATAACTTTTGCTCCTTTGTGTGAGAATCAAGTGCTTTTAAAATCTCTTTGGGTGTTTTCCTCATATTTCTCTCAACGCCATCGTCTGTTTCATAAGCTGCACAGATCCCTGCTGTGGAAGTGATGACAGAGGAACCCTCCACTTCACTTTACCTAATACTTTTTTGTAGACATTTAATTAACTAATCTCATGTACCGGTGTTGTTTTTATTGTGGTGGATGTCACCTGTGTTGCCCAGCTTGTTCATAATGCCACTATCCTACTGTAAGCCACATGCAGGATTTGTAGTAGCTGTCTCTCTCTGAGAATGATTTTGGTAACCGAGTACAATCACTCACTGTCATCTCCTTTTGCTTTCTCAGATAAAGGAGTTGTGTTTGGGACCCCACTGACGGAGAGCTGCATCGCACAGATCTACCAACTTATTGAGTATCTCAGCAAAAGTGAGTAATCTAAATATAATCCACAGATTTATGTTTTTTACATTCTCACCTTTCTGCTACTCAGAAGCTAAAAGCGCAGGCTGCTTGCTGGTTTGTACAGCCACTAAATGTTTTAAATAGGGATTACACATGTAGTGGTACGAGTATTGGCTTTTTGTGTCAGGTGCTTTGGGATGAGACTTCCAGAGTTTATGTTCAAGTATAGCTTCCTGTCATTAGCCAAAATACCAGAGTTTCACCTGAACCACTGTGAGCTTACCCAGGTGGTCTTGAAATCTAAGTATCGTATTTTCCGGACTATTAAGCGCACAATGTGTATCATGCACCACGCATTTTGATTGGCGTTCCTACACTGCCACAGCTGGCGGCATCTTTATTCACACTGTACGGATCAATCAACCCATCACCACGTGGAGCTCACACTGAATACAAGCACCTGTCCTCCTCAGTCTGTCCTCTGAAGCTTCCAATAAAATCTTCAAAACAACAAGACAATACTGTGCAAAGACAACCTGAACTGATTTTGAATTGGCAGATGTTTGAGGATGTTGTGTTTGTAATCCCAACACTCCTGCACTCAGACCTGCAGGTGGAGGGACTGTTCCGGGTTCCTGGGAACAGCGTTCGGCAGCAGACCCTGAAGGAGCTCCTCAACAGCGGAGCAGATGTCGACCTGGACTCTGGAGACTTTCATCCCAATGATGTGGCCACGCTGCTCAAGACCTTCCTGGGAGAGCTGCCGGAGCCTCTGCTGACACACAGACACTTCCACGCACATCTGAAGATAGCTGGTGGGAATACACACAGACACACAGACAGACACATAGACAGACACACACAAACATACACAGACACAAACATACACAGACAGACAGAGACACACACTGACACACATACACAGACAGAGACACACATACACACACACACACACAGACACACACATACACAGACAGACCGAGACGCACACATACACAGACAGAGACACACATATACAGACAGACAGAGACACACATACACAGACACACACTGACACACATACACAGACACACACTGACACACATATACAGACAGACAGAGACACACATACACAGACACACACTGACACACATATACAGACAGACCGAG